>JAOYSI010000028.1:1299739-1322349 GCA_025775065.1 Hiodon alosoides | reverse complement strand
TCATTTGTTTTGGTTTCTTTGTATGTATGGATTACTTGGGTTGTTACCAACATCTGGTGAAAATTTCATGTCAATAGTACCTTTGGAAATATATTTACTGAGAAAAATGGTGACGTGTTCAATACTCATTTCATATATTTCATCTATACGTATACAAAGCATGTTAAATTCTACACACTGATCTGATGGAAAATGTATTTCCTGATTAGAAGTGTACTTGTTGAGGACTCAGACAGGGCTTGATTGTGGCCAGTTTTGTACATTATAGAAAGGGCGGAATAAAGAAGAAGTAGTCTGAATGGCGAGCAGGCATTATCTGACAGCGCAGTAGATGGTGTGCTCTGATGAGGAAACAGCGGGAGGGGTGCGGGTGGCTGCAGGACGTCAGACAGCCATCCGGTTGAGCTAGGTCCACTGACGGGAGATGTCCTTTGATCAGGACCGAGGCAGGAGGCAGACAGGAAGAGACATCATCAATGCCGGCACGCAAGCTTCACATCATTTCCTGTCGAGTGACGCCTGTCCTCACACATCCTGTATTGCCCAAGTTTGTTTTGCCACAGCTTGCAGGTAAGGGTATACTTCTGTTATACGAATGCATTGCTTAAGCCCACATCTGTTCTGCTTGGTTGGCTTAGCTTGCTAGTTGTTTAAACAGCCTGATCCAGCATTGGAATTGATGGGGGGAAAAAGAGATCTTGAGAGACAAGCTACAAGCTGGCCTGATATGAAATCCAACTCTAATACTGTAATAATCAACTGTAATAAATGTAGAACACACCAAAACAGTAGCAAGGATGTGGTATGATGATCATTATTTGGGGGAAAAAACCTTGCAACTACACTGCACTGCATAATTCAATCAGGTGGACTAAACTTCAGGTGAACTAGATTCATCGTCATGTACTGAAGACCACACGGCAACCAATTATTAACCTTTTCAGGGAAGCTAATATGTAATCTATGATCTATTCCCGCTTTTGGATCGTTTCAATAACAAGAATGTCCAAATCAGGTGCATCAAAATGCTACTTGAGAATCTGATCCTTTGAAAGATGCAAAAGCAATGATCGTCTTTGTTTAAAAAAATATATAAATTTCATCCGTGAAAAAATTAAATATATACAAAAACACTTATGAACTATTAGATAATACGGAGTTCCCCCTCCGTTTCACTTGAAAGTCCCCATTCTAGAAGCCCGAACCACAACTGGCGTGAGCACATGACCAGACGTGGGTGTGTCAGAGGTCTTTAAGGAGATGCTATCGTCAATTCAAGACTAGAAAAATAAACATATTCTTAAGCACTTTCCACACCACCGGACATCACAGGTGGTCATTTTGCAGTCATATTTGTACACTCCATGTTTCCGAGGAGAAAAGGCAGCATGCCATTTTATTCCCAAAGAGATACTTACAGCAAAGTTATAGAATGCTGTCACGCACACAGAATCCGAATCTAAATTAAAAACCAAAATGAAATGAAATTTTTCCCCAGCACTGAATAATACATATCAAATTTCAGAATGCGTGACACGACTCCAAAGCCGACGACTCCAAAGCTCCGTGTTGAGTCAGGGCTGTCAAAAACAACAACACCAACAATAACAACGTCTTAATTAATTGAATTAACTACATTATTTTTTAAACTGTCCAATGGAAGGACTGAAGTGAACAATGGTAAGAGCACAAACCAGAGATGGGCTGGTTTTGGTTGCACCAACATGCATTAAACATTCTAAAGATGCAACCAAAAATGCTACAAAATAACTTTGTACAGTTTTATGATAGTTATTACACTCTGGTCATGTCTCGCATTGCTCTTACTCCAAACACGTTTTCCTACTGTTCTTTTATGTACGCAACATCTACACTAACAGACATACAAGAGACTTTGCATGCGTCCAACAGCCCATTCTAATCTGCCTGGTATTAAAACTAATGATATGGGTTGACCATCGAGAGAATAACACATCCAGGTCAAGGTTCATTCATCTTGCCAGACAGGCCGATGAGTGTGGATCAATATGTAATATCTTACAGATTGAATTTGACCTTTATTGACCAAAAGGGCACAGACAGCCCCAAACAAATTGTGGGCGACTGCACAGTAAATCCCAGTGATTAGTCTGCTGTTGAGAGTGGTGGAGGCATTCCTTGCACAGGGTAAGTCATGGGGGAATTCGGTCCCAGTTTATCATATTCACCACAAGAATAATTTAGATTCCTCTAAAATTAAAGTCTCTGGTGTCGATTTTATTGGTAATTTCAAAGCACACACCTGCCACAGGCACACTTTCATGGGGCCCAGAGAAAATTAACCGATTGGATTTTAAATGCTGCTCAGTGTTTAGGAACTGTCTTTCCACAATAAATGTGTTTGAACTGCGGAGCGTTATCAGTGTCGTAGCAAAGGATCACTGACACCTACATGGATCCTATTCGGTAAGAGATGTGTATTGACAGCAGATGGCCTGCTGTACGATCTATACGAATAAACAAGTCTTTCACAGGAACTTCCAATCAGACCCTGTCTAGTAAATGGTACACAGGGATGTTAAACAATGTTTTCAGTCCTGAAAACCCCATAGACACTTCTACACAACAGTTCCTTAGAGTCAATGTTCCAGTTTATTTATATGCATAGTTCTCTGCATGCAGACCTAATGGCGCCCGATGCCCCATGGCCATTCTCTTCCCTGGCTTCATTCACCCATCTCAAGGTCTTTCTTTCCCCCAGTTATAACTCTACCCCTTCACACAACCCAAACCAAATAGAAACTCTCTTATGCTAGCTGTGACGATGATGCATTGATCTTGCCTTACAGACAATAGTTAGTGTTGTTATGCTGACATTGACATTAAGCCCCTACCCAATAAGTAATCTGCACACCATTGTAGATGAGGGTTTAATATATATCAACCTTTTTGCACACTTGGAATGTGCTCAATCACCAAAAAAAATTGAGCGAGACGCTCAAAAAAAGGCAACGCATTTTAATCAATCTTTGTTCTTCTTAGTTTCAATATGCTCACAATAACCAGCAGCAACCCGCACCAATATTGCAATTAAGAAGAAGAAATAAAAAGGGAGCAATTAAATATTAGAATTTTATTCTAATGTGAATATAGCCACCAAGGACCTGGTGGAATTGTCTTGGATCGAAAGGCTCTGGCAAATCTTGCTTTGCATGATTTCTGCATCTTGTTTTCATCTGCTCCATGAAGAATGCCAGTTTTCCCATCCATGGATGCTCTGACCAGCATGAGAGCATGCTGCTCCGGTACCTGTCCACACTCGTTCATCACTTCGTCTCGGGAGAACAATTTTGGGTGAAAGAAGCAGGGCTGGGCAACCTTTAAGGCAAGATTAGACCACGGGGCGGGCGTCACGGCAGGCGACGAGGCGAGGTAAAATTAAAGGGGGACTTAAAGACACTCAGAAAGAGGACTCCTGTAACTCTGGCCTTGCTTCCCACCCCTTCCCCCCTCCTCCCAGTAATAATGGTAGGTCCAGAACACAGGGGCTTAGCCCAAAGAAGGCTTACGAAAAGGATTTACCCTTAGAGACAAACACGGCCTTAACTTCATACCTGTAAGCTTCTGGGCACACAAACACTGTACCAGACCATTGACAGCTACAGCTAAACCGCAATCAGTGTGGGTCTGGGGTGTGAGCAGCATGTTTGTTGGGATGTAATTAAACTAAGAGGGGGAGAAGAGGTGGAGTGAAAATACAGACAGCACAGAAAAAAAATCCTAAATTTCTAGAGAAGATGCCAAATCTGAAAATCAGTTCAGTGAGAGACCATCTCTTTATTGGCTATAATTAATCCATTGTTAAATAGAGCACATAGGTAAAGTACAGACCATTGACATTACATAAAGATCAGATTTAGCCTGAATGACAAACACTGTTGTGACACCGAACTGAGGATTGGACAATAATCAACCACTGCTCCTCTTCAACTTAACAAACTGCTTAGCACACGGCTGAAACACGTGCAAACTCATTGTGCACAACAAAAAATAGGTTTTGCATCATGGCGTTTGGTTGAAAGTTGCAGTTACTGTTGTTTAACGGGGCGAAGGGGCTAGCACCTCTGTAACAAAGAGGGCCAGGAAGACGTTCTGCTTCCCGATAAAAAGTCTGGAGTCACAAAATCTGGCGAAGACATTTCCTCCCCACTGGCATAGCTCAAGGGGTCACTGAAGCACCCAGCCCATTTGAACAAAAGACATAAATCTGTGGGGAGAAGGAGCGGCCCTACACAGAAGCAAAGAGGATTAGCAATGCTAGCATTGAATTGTACGGCAGAATATGTGGTCCCTTCAGCCTGTTTAATTATTTTACTTGACTATCATCAAGACCCAAGTGTCTCAAGCCATGGGAGTCATGTGGGCACCAACAAAATCACAAAGGGTGGTTAAGGCATGAGGGTGGTCCCTGATCATTTCTACAAAGCCAAACTCACCCAACAGCTGGTTGGGACAATTTAGGGACAAACAAAAGGCATGTGCTAATGCTATTCTAAACAGCTTGATGCAAGCCTCATTTCACAAGTTAAACATTATGTAAGGGAGTTAAATGTGCCATTCTAACTGGGAGGTAGAGTGTTGTCATTTAAATTCATGCCAGGACCTAAACACTAAGGCGGTTTTAGATTAAGGATAGCTTGAGAACGTTTTTTTGTAACAAGTTTTATGAACGAGACTCCTAAATCCTGGGATGTCACAGATAGAATTTAAAACTAGGTCTTGTGTTAATCTGAGTTTTTGGGTCCTACTTGACTTTTGTTACACAAGTATCAATAGAACAGATTTATGCCATTTGTTCAAAACTGTGGAATGAGCACCACAGAACTGAGCTGAATTATTTGTTTTTAGTTTTGTCTTAAATCTGAATCTATCATTGAAAACAATTTAAACTAAGTGAACAAATTCGCATCATTACCGTAGTGAGAAAAATAAAAAAATAAACAATTGTGGCTTTACCAGTCTTTTTCAGTAGCAATTTAACATCAGTACAACTCCTCACTCATTCATCACTTCTTCACCTATTTCACCCTGATTTAATTAAAAGGAAAGGAAGAAAATGTCAATTATTGGTTTGACACAGCCAATATTGTCATTATTATTGATCAACCTTCCATTTTATTAAGATCCAGCCTTCAAATACACCTACTAACTTCCTGTACCACTTTCATTTTCTGTTTCTCAGAATGCAAGGATCAGCCATCTCTCAGCCTGTGAACAGAATAACAATGGCAACTGAGGCAAATAAACTACTGACTTTCCATCTATGAACGTTCTCAAGGTGTCTTCGAAAACCCACTAAAGAAAATTCTATAAAATGACAGCCAGTGGGCCCAGCTCCCGCCGAACAGAAGTTCAGAGCTGAAACGCCACTGCTTATTTAGTTCTTTTACCGAAATATTTTGGTTTCTATCTGAAGGATACTGTGTCAGTAAGAGCAGCGGTTTAACTGCTGATGTCAATCACCACAGAGTTCCCCCTCAGAAAGAGAAAGATCCTCCTGTGCTTCAGAGAGGAAACGGATGATTTGCATTTACGTCAAAGAGCTGTTCAATGTACAGTAAGCACCACAGCGTTCTTTGTTGATGATATTATTAAAATGATCTTAATTATTTAAAATTACCCTAGGAAAAAGATTACCATATCATCAAAATAAAAGCTCTTATTTCTGCAATTATCTAAGCGTCTTCTTTGACATTTTTTTCCCAGGTTTTTTCAGTCTTCCTGCACTTAAAATGAAGCAGTGAGAGAGACTGGCCAGGCTTTCATAGTACTTATGGTTTTGGTTTGTCACCATGGCAACTGTCCACACTTTCTGCAAGTGTAAAGTTTCCTGTCTTCATTCAGTTTTTCTTTTGTGTGTGTGTGCGTTTCAGAACAGTTGTAAACAGTATGTTTATAATAAAAAAGAGAAGAATTCTCTATTAAATGTGCTGATAAATTAATAAAACGAGTCTTTCAGAAAAAAAGACAGTGAAAAATATTTGTAATTCAAGACAAATATGCTTTGATTGTGTACAATGTGCCGCTACCTTCCCAAATAAGCACCCAAGCTCCTTACTTATTCGTCATCAGCCGACTACCATGGCCAAAACAAATTTAAACTTGAATGACAGGGTTACCATGATGAACATACCAGGATGAGCCAAGTTCTTTCTTCAGTGGAATATCCTGCTCAAGTGAACGTGATAGTAAAATAAATAAATAAATAAACAAAGAGGATTGCATCTGTGGGGATCAATTTGCAGATTAGACAAGAAGAATTATTCACAATAACAGAAAAAGAACCAGTGTCACTAAAGCAGTAAATCCAATGACCCAGACAGCCCCTAACGCACAGCACAGAACCAGGTTAAAATTCTCAAGTCAGAATCTCAATGTCGAATATTAAACGCCTCTCTGACTAGCAGTACAGGTCTCCAAGTCTCAATCCCTGTTTTTCAGCGGAGCACGGCCAGCGCCCTGGGCAGGTTCATTCACGACAGCAGACTTGTGCTGCAGCCGTGGTCATCCTTTGAGTGACTTCTCTTTCCTTCAGTTATTTGATGGCTCGGCGCAGTCTGTGTCAATGTGTGGCGTTTCTCTGCCGCGTGAGCCCACTGGTGAGTTTTGTGCAAGGAGAAGAGTATGTACACGCGTGGGTGGGGTGCGTATTTACTCTCCTTTCCACCGAGAGAAAGAACCAAAGCCACATCGCCCAGCACTCTCCTGCTCATGAACAGGCCAAGGAAATCGGTAGAAACACTCAAAGCATCGCCTGGAGGAATGGATAAGTCTGACCGAAGCGGAAGTTTAACTGTGTGTGCTCCTATCAATGATTCCAGACGTGCATCATTTCCAAGCATTAAAAGCTGTGAGCTGGTCAACCTGTCCCTCACTGGTGCTCGTGGAGGAACAAGGCGGACACAGTTTCATGCTTGCAAATTTCATTCTCTGAATTGACTGGGAGCTGACCACACGGTGAACCTTTCCGTTTGGCCCGTCTGGAGTGAATCAGTCATCTCAGCCATTTCTTCTTGCGGACGGAAGCCGAAATCTGGCCCAGATACCGAGGAGATGTGTTCTGGGAAAGATAACAAGCAAGTTCCAAGTAAACGGACCCCCCCCCCCACGCCAAATGTGAAATGCAACCAAGCTAATAAGTTCAAGTGGGTAGCTGGCCAATGCGTTTGAGGACTGCACTTTCTTGCATCGCCTGCAGTGTTAAGTAAACTGAATTGGTTGCATAGCAGTTGTTTCTTTGGCAATTAGATTTCAGATAGAGGGGGCAACACTCTCAGTCCTCTCACTTGTGTTGCAAACCAGTGTGTGTCAGCATAGCGTCCTCTCTACCCCGCCCCACCCCACCCCACCCCACCACAGCTTAGTCTCAGATCGAAACCAGAACTCACAGACGCTTGTTCTTATTGACCAATCAGCTGTGGAAAGGCATCAGCTTGTGAGATCGACATAGATACGGCGCAGTTCCTGGAAACCTGTCGAGTTGCACTTGTACTATTACTGTACACTCCATTTACAGAACTCACTCAAGGCCTCTTGTTTAGCAGCGCCTTGATGTAGACTTGGTTTCAAATGCAGCACGACTCCTGTGCAAAAGCCAGATGAACAGGGTTTCGAATCTAATTTGACATTTGCAAGAGGACCTTGAAAGAGTTAACAGAGCAAGGCACCTCGTCGACATTGTTTTGCTCCAGACTCGTTTGTCGTAAATGTCACTGAAAGCCGAAAGCCACAGACAGTTACAAGCGACACCCAGAGCCAACCTCCCGGTCACACACCTGTTTGCTGAAGCAGTGTCACCAAACCCGGGCCCTGTGGAACGCCCAGGTAGACAGAAAAACAGCCTACGTGCCCATTTTCACACACTCTCTATTACACAAAACATTAAGCATCAGACCTACTTATAACCAAACCAAGTGTTTGTGGACACTGAACTCTTCTGCTTGTGCTGACTGTGTTGAACGGCTGCACTGTGGGCTTGAGAAAATTGTGTATCTTATACCGTTATGGCTAAATGAGGAATTTGATCCAGCTGTGCCTCACACACATTCTTTAACAACGGATCTGTTGGAAACGTACTCCTAAGCGCTTGGCCGACCAATAAGAAACGAGAGGGGAACTGGTTGGCAACGCTTTTGCAGAGGTGTTGTGAATCAAACACGAAGGCCGTGTTGGCCGATTATTTCAGAGCTGAAATGTTGATAGAAGCAGTGTGCTACCAAACCAAACAGACGCACACAGGAAAGCAGGCGAACAAGTTCAAAGTACTGGTTTCAAGTTTCTTTTCAATTTATTACCTAAAAAAAAAGAAGAAAAAAAAAGTTCTATCACAAGTCACACTGAAATGTATTGCTTAAGAAAAAAATATATAATTATGTTTTTTTGGAAACGGATTTCCATTATTCCACCAGAAAAGGACATTGCATTACCCTTGGCTAGGCCCTAGCCTCCCTCTCCCACTTAAAAAATGCACTAAGAATACCTAATTTCACAGTTACCATTTTGGTTTCATAAATTAATACAGTCACACATGTGCTACACCGGTCTATAGCTAGAACATTGTAAATTGTATTTTAAATGATTGGCTACAAGAGTGAACAGGCAACTTAAATGAGGTGATAAGAACACGTAATTACTCCACCAACAAACTGGTTTGTAAATGCCTCCATCCCTCAGTTTTCCCCACATCTATAGCACATTTTTATTTTTTTTGTATTCGATATTTCACACGAGGCACACACACAGAATACGTTTTATAGATATAGAAAAATTCAGTTTACGTTTTAGATAAAACTGTCCTTTAAATACCAAATCCTAGGAGACAGGAAGTGCATTTTGTCACATGTCCTCTCAGGACGACTCCATTCCGGGCACTGTGTTGCTGTACTACTGCAGTCAACACGGTTTGCTTTTTTAAGTCAATTTTGTTGCTTTTCAGCTTGTTGGTGGCAGGACAGTGAGATCTCAACTACAAAATCTTTTTTGAAAAAGATGGGGAACAGGATGGCAACACGGGAAGACGAAAGGTTGAGGAACAAAGATTTTAAATTTGAAAAGAAAAACAAAAAAAACAAAAAGCACAGAAATCACTGATACATCTCTAATTTTTCACCTTCTGCTAGAGCATCACCACTCCACACCCACTCCGACGCCACCAGGAGCCCTCTCGAGTCACTCGGAGGGGGATCGTTTGTCCACATTTGGGCTTGTAGAAACAGTGAATTAACAGATTTCATTCCATTAACTGCAAGGGCAACACTTTAAGGCACGGGGGCCTTGGTATAATGCATTGACTCGCACTGCTAGAAGCACAAAGGAGGAAAAGTCGACTCCTCGACCAGAGGAGGGCACATGCTCTAAAAACCAAAAACTTCACCGTCCACCTCCCGTGTGTCACTTCAAGAAGGATAAGGCCACTTGACAAGAGATGAGGTTCACCCTCCGGCGGGTAATCTCTCGCCGCAAACTCCATGTGCAGTCGTGTTATGGTCCATGTCTTTTTTAAAGAGTCTGTGGACCACAAGTCAGAGTTTCATATACTCCACATACTGTAATGGGGCTCGTCAATTGGGCTGCTCCTGGGTATAGAATGGACCTGCATTGGGTCAGGTTCTCTCCACTCATCATCACAGTACAGGAATGTTCAGGTTGAGCGAGATCAACTCTCTTTTTTTTTTTTTGTGAACATTTTTGAAAATACAAGGTAAGATTAGGCAAAAAAAAAAACAAAAAAACATAAGGTACCAAAAAGAATGGCCAACGTATTTTAGAATTTCATGCACATCCACTTTCTCCACTTTAAAGAAGTCTCACGTGTCAAGACGATCATTTCGGGGGGTTTTCAGGCTCGACAAAGCAGGGCTAAGGATTATTCACACGTCTGCATGCAGGTATAGTCACATGTCCCCATTAATAAAAATATATACGATTTAGCAGCAAAATTCCTCCCATGCCCAATGTGATATGTAGGTGAAACTATCTCTAGGCACTGATCAATGAGAAAATGGGCTTGTCGTAGTGACAATTTCTGCCTGGTTATTTTAACATCAATTGAAAGTGGGAAACACTGACAGTGGATGAGGAGGAGTCTGATCCCCCAGGCTAAAGAGATGGAGGTCTGCCTCTTTTACTCCAAAAGGAGAACAGACACTGACCGAGTGGCATGCAGCACATTCCAAAACCAGCCTTATCTAGACTGGTCCTCGTAACAGACACAGCAATTCTGTAGAAGAACGAACACTAACAACGGACGTCATTCGGAAACGTAAATACTGTCATTGTTTTCCAGAGCAAAATATATTTCAAGTGCTCCTACTACTGGCCCCCCCCCCCCCCCCCGCCTGCCCGTATCCTTCCCATCCTGTGATCCGGCAAGCAGACACAAGACCCCAAACTGCGATGGTTGTCACCTGTGGGCCACACGAACATTAGTCCTCACATACGCACGCATACAAAAGCATTTTGCAGCTAAGACAGCGATTTTACAGGTTAATATTGGGGCGCAAGTCCTCGCACGCTGTACAGGCTCAGTGGTGTACGTATACAAATTTGAGGTTGCAAGATCACAAATGAATGAAAGAGCTAATGGAATGACAACCCTAGCTGATTATTCTTTAAATCAATGGCTTCAAGTGAGCCATATTGGGTTACTCATTTTACATTTTTATTTTTTATTTCAACAGCAAGTAAAAAAGTAAAATAAAAATAGAGATTTCTGTCATATATATTTAAATTCAAGATTCTACACCCTTCTAAAGCACTTGTATTTGTTTACTTATATATCGATTTTTCTCTGTTTAGAGCTCGCAAAACAGAGGCGGCCTGTTTTTTTTTTCCAGAAACACAGATACCAAAAACATCTTAATGTTCTCTTGTTCAGTTTCAGCCATTCTCACACGCTCCAGCCACAACAAAAGCCAACTTTTGGAGAAATCATAGAAGTGTGCAAAACACGTTTTGTCTGTTTTTGAAAACCTGAATGCTTTGTGAATAATGCTACATATTAGTTAAAAAAAAAACCCCCAACAGAACAAAGAAAGAGACTAATTGATCGATTACTCGATTCTCGTTTGTGAACGTGAGATCAAAAATGCCCGCTGAAAGAGTTTAGGGACTGCCAGGAGTCCAGGCTCAGTGGAGCAGGTCGGAGCCAGAACCCAGACAGTCCTGCTGCAGAGTCCAGTGTGGATGTCCATCCCAATTCCTCTTCAAGAGAGCAAACAAACAAACAAACAAACATCACTGAAATCAGCCATCATCCGCTTCCTAAAGGCAGTACATATATTTGTAGTCTTTTTCATGCTTAATTCTGTAGTCTTGACCAAGTCCAAACCAACGCCGACAACGGTCTTTTTCATTTTCAGAATGAGGACAACGCAACTTTAGAGTCAATAAGGAGTCTTTTGGTGTGGGGAAAGAAAAGGCTTTCTTAATGCACACAGGCAGGCTTCCGTGTCTGCCTCCTCCGTCCTCCTGGCCTGGCGACCACCGTCCTACGCCAAGACAAACTCTGACTTCATGTCGGCCTTGACGTCGGGCTTCCACACCGAGTCCTCGAAGTCCAGGTCCAGGGAGCCCTCGCTGGAGACGCTGCTGTGGCTGTTGCTGCGGCCCGACTTGCGATTGGGCAGCCACTGGTAGGGGGCGCGGCCGTCGCGGCGCGCTTTCCGCCGGAGCCGCTTCTGCTGCATCAGAAGCTGCAGGCGCTCAACCTTGCACCGCGTGGCCCGGTTCTCCGTCTGACGCGTCCGCTCGCCTGCAGGGAGGAGAGAGCAGTTTGGGGTCAGGCTCGTTACCGAGCGCGCTCATCAGGCGGGACATTACCAATGCCGTCTCGCTCTCTTTTTACCGTAAACCGTGGGACAAGGGCTCACTGTACAACGAAGCATTCGCTTGCATTTGGAGGATTCGAGGACACCACCGCTACTCTCTTTTCAAAAGGACGCTCCCGCCTGGCTCAAGGACAGGAGCGCCCTTGAGGACCCTACCCGAGGGCTGAAGGGCGTGCACGCACGCACGCACATCACCCATTGCTCAACTCCTTCAAACCACCAACCTCTCAGAGAATGCATTCATTATTGCATGTCAGAAGAAGCGGAAACACTGCCATTCCCCTTATCCCCCCAGTGTGAAAATAAAACACTACCCCTCTGAAAAACTGCTTACAACGCAGCGGCAAAACAACCCACAAGTCTGGGCTACCATTTTACTGTCGATGCCTTTAAA
The DNA here is from genome assembly GCA_025775065.1 of Hiodon alosoides. Classification (NCBI taxonomy): domain Eukaryota; kingdom Metazoa; phylum Chordata; class Actinopteri; order Hiodontiformes; family Hiodontidae; genus Hiodon; species Hiodon alosoides. Next base: position 1,310,088 of record JAOYSI010000028.1, on the reverse strand, counting down.
TAAAAAAATTTAAATAAAAAAAAATTTAAATAAATAAAAAAAAATTAGAAAAGGGGCACCTGGGAGGACCTTCTCACAAACCAACTCAAAAGCAAAGCTATAGATCTCAGGCCAATTTAATCTAAAAATACATTCAGGGAGCTGGAAGGCAGGAAGGAAAGGGAGCCGCAATCTATTAGCCCACAGCATTAGTATCACTCCCAGAAATAAATAATTAAAGGAGGACAGGTATATCAATAACCCCCCCAGCATAGACCCCTCCATACCGCCTCTCCTTTTCATAGCCTTCTTCCCTCTCTCACCACACACACACACACACACACACACACACACACACACACACACACACACACACACACTAGCTTTTAACAGGAATCGATTGCAAATTAAAAAGGCCTATTGATTAAACCTTAGCTTTGCTGCAGCCATCAATCTCAAGATGAGAATACTGCTATTGGCTTACAATAGAAAATGCAAGCGAATGGAAATTAAGAGTAAAAAGTGTTTTTTTCTCCCCTCTTTTTTTACGGTTTTTTACGGCTTTTGCCTCCTCCACCTCCTCCTCCTCCGCATTTGGTGCCCCCCTCCCCCGCAGCACAGGAGGGGCAGAGGCAGGGGAGCAGTCTGGAATCTCACTGCAGGCGTTGGTGGGGGACGCGGCCGGAGGATGTGGGAGGGGGATCAGACACGGACAAAAGCTGAAGATGGGCTGACGGCTGCTCCCTAGCCAGTTCTTCCTCACAGTAAATAGCGACGGATGGCCATCGGGAACCGTGCATTATTCAGCCCGCTCGGTTTACCTCGCAAATATGCACCACTGTGACTAATTTCTGATTGCTATTAAGAAGGCTGTTATGTACACATAACAAAGGAATGACTGAAGTATTGTTCCACTATCGCCATGGAACAGCAGTCCTTGCCTATATGTGTTGATTAGGATTAGGATTAGAGCCTATAATTAAAGGGCAGCGTGTGGATTTCTCGTCCCTCACTACAGCTGCACATTCTAACGTTTTCAGTACTGAGGCATTGTTGAGCCCCTTTTACCACACTCCCATACAGGGACATACTGGGGCTTTGTCTTCACCCAGCTGCCCTTTAAATCACCAATAGGGGTCTCTCTGTCGTCTTGGGCCTCACAGCCCCCCTGCACTCCAGGGGCTGGAGGTCGAGAGCGCGCGAGAGAAAATAAAAACCCATTCACACTGCGGAAAACAACACACACGGGCCCTGGTTCAGAGACCCACACTGCAGGCAAAAAGAAGCCATTCATTCGTCACAGCGCGGGTATGCAGTGGTGTTTATTTGAGCAACGGGTTTGACTGTGCGGCCACAGGCCCGGCTACAGACAAGGCTACAGACTCGGGGGTGGCTTCAGTCGCTCCACAGGCCCGGCTACAGACAAGGCTACAGACTCAGGGGTGGCTTCAGTCGCTCCACAGGCCCGGCTACAGACAAGGCTACAGACAAGGCTACAGACTCAGGGGCTGCTTCAGTCGCTCCACAGGCCCGGCTACAGACAAGGCTACAGACAAGGCTACAGGCTCAGGGGTAGCTTCAGTTGCTCCACAGGCCCGGCTACAGACAAGGCTACAGGCTCAGGGTCGGCTTCAGTTGCTCCACAGGCCCGGCTACAGACAAGGCTACAGGCTCAGGGGTGGCTTCAGTCGCTCCACAGGTCCGGCCACAGGCTCAGGGGTGGCTTCAGTCGCTCCACAGACGAGGCTGTGATTGCTTTGCCTAAATAGCCTGGTAGCAAGATGCCCAAGCTCCTGTGGTGGAGAGTTGGGGCCGCCGCCGTGCCCATTTAGAATAACGTTCCACAGCCTTCCATTGTCTGGCTCCAAAGCGACAGCTGACACTAGGAATCACCTGCCCCTCGCCTAACCCATGCAAGAGAGCCAGTTGGCCTTGCCTGACACACCAGGGACAACGAACGGCAAACGGTACCATTTGCTTCTCTTACGTTACAGCGCTGGCGTCGACAACTCCAGCAGCGCAACATCACGTCCGTTACTACGGACAAAAAAAAAACATTTTCTCGCCCATGCCAAATCATAGGCTTACATCCCACAATCTATAAGACAGGAAACAGCTGAAAGCTGGTCTGTTGGGTACAATTGTTTTTGTTCTTGCTATGAATTCCATCAACAGCTGTAGGCGCAAAAAGACGTAATTCACTGAATCATTTCAGTCGCAAGCAAATAAAAAAAACAAAAAAACAAACAAAACAACACATAGATGGGACTACTTAATTCAGCAGACTAGTTCAGGATTGATCGCGTTTAAAGATAAACAGAGAGTAGGAACGCAACTGAAACACCGCCGTTCCGATAATGACGAACAAAAGGAGGCACCGTCATCACACAGTGAAAACCGCTGCTCATTACGAAAGTCGGTCCAGGCTTAGCGCTCTACGGACAACTGTACCTCAACCCGCAACTGAATGACTGTCAACAGGCATTACCTAGAACAAGCAGGAACCCGCTCGGTTATGACTGTGCAAGTTTATAACAGTGCAGCATGCCCTACTCTTAGCCTCTGACTTTCAACCATCTGCAAACCATCACCTGTTGTTGTGCACCGCAGAAATAGGGAAAACGGTGTTGTATAGGAGGACGCCGAGATCAGAAGAAGAAAATAGAAAAGAAATGTTATAGGTAAATAAATACAAAGAAAAAAAGTGCCGTCAAAGAGCCGGCCATCTTATTCCAGCTGACAAAATATCCATGCAGCCAGAAAAGCGTGCGAGGTGGGGTAACAAGTAGGGCCAAACAAAACACAAACAAACACAGCTGAATAACCCTGCCTACATACCACAAGCACCAGAGCATTCCCTTCAAACCACAGTCACCCCCACATCAACAGGGCACCGTTACCCCCAGAGGGAGGCTGCTCTCTGGGCACCTCCGCACACTTTCAGCTCCGAGGCGTGGGCACCAGTGGGCCAAAGTGTTGCTCCTCTGGCACACAGCGCACGCCACAGAGACGGGCTAGGGTGTTCCCAAACCTCCCTTCCATCTCTCATCGCCCGCACGGCTTCCCTCACAGGGCTGGCATTGGGCGGAGGTGATGAATGGACCCCTTTAAAACCGTTTCTGGAAAACAGCAGTAAAAATATGCCAAGCAAAACCAGTCTGGGCTCTGGCCTTCCCCCGAGGGAATAACTTCACATAAGCAACGCTGACCAGTAAGGGCTGCCATACTTTCCAGGCCCAGAAGCACAACACAACTCGGAAGACGAGAGGCGTGAGCTTAGCGTGCTGATAGAAGGCACTTCTGCAGACTGTCAGTGCATGACCACAACCGCAAGATCAGCGAACTAGTTAAGAGCGCTTGGGAGATCGGATGAGGGGGACAGGATCAGTTCACCGTGCTAGGAGTCCAAAGAAAGAAAGAAAGAAAGAAAGACTTTGGAAATTGCTTTTGGAGAGAAAAGAGGAATGGGGTTTACAGACTCCTCGCTTTCTTCCCCAAAAGCAACGTGCGCAGTAGACATCGACAATCCCAGCCAACTGCTTCTGAGTACAATCTGTTCCCTTCCCTTTCTGCTGAATCCATCAGCTACACAGAGCACAAGCTTTGCAGCCAGCAGTAATCCTCTGGTCTAAGTGCCCTGTCCCCATTTCACAATGGACCAGTCTGCTCCCATCTATGCTCGCCCGGGAGGACCTGTGAAACAAAAGGCTGGAGAGATCCCATTCAGCTCAGGAATTCACCTCTTAGTTGTCCCACCTTCCCCCCCACTTCCCTTCCCTTCCCTTCTCCTCCCGAACAAGGACTGGAGCTCGCATTCATCTCCAGAGGACCCTTGTGGATGCCCTCCCCCTTTCTGCATCGCACTCATGCCCCCACGCTACAGATTAATCTGCGGTTAAGTGGAACTTGGGACTCCACAAACACAGTTTTCAAGGACGAGTCCCTTTTTCCAGTAGGAGTGAGGGAGTGGAGTGGGGTGGGGCGGTGCCAAGACATAACAATCTCATGTTTTACCCACATACTACACAGTGGTTAGTGAGCCGAAATCTGGCCACCTCAGCGCCAGAAGTATTTTGGGGTTTTTTTCCCCCTGTCCCTCCGAGGAATAACCAGTTTATCTGTGGGCAGTAGCTGGCCGGATATAAACAACATCACTTCGTGAATGAAAGCTCAGAGCCCCTTTTCCGCTCTTGCCCCCACGACACAATGTGCATTCTCTCCCTGCGCCCGTTTTTCTGTGGAAAGCCGTCTATTTAAAGTTAGAAAGGACACAGGCAACCATTGAGGCCCTCGTTCAGAGCGGCTGGACGTGCCTCACAGATGAGGTTAGAGTTTTGGAGCGCCGCAGCGGAAACAGTAGGTTGGCCCATTGACTGGAGATGTGGGCCTGAGAGTGGGAGGGGTGAATAAGACCCCAGCGTGCAGCATGTGGATCTGTTTAAAACGCATACAGGCAGCGGCACAAATAAATCCTTATGGGTTTCCACCCCCCCCCGTCCCGCCTGCCCCTCCCCCCCTTGCCTCCGTCAAGCATGTGCTCATGATAAAAAAACACAAAAAACAATAGTATTTTTACATTGTAACTCAGGAAAATGATTATTGTTCACCACTATAGGAATTAAGAAGCTTCTGACTGGGTTGGGGATGGACACTCACCAGGGGGCTTGCACATGCGGATCTGGCTCTGGCACTGGACCAGCGGATGCAGGGCTGGCTGGCTGCCGGCGGGCACTGAGGTAGCTTTGGCGGAGAGGCCAGCAAGCCCCGCGGCGGGGGGCGAGGGCGGCGGGGAGGGCGAGGCAGGGCCGCACTGCGTCTGGCAGCGCAGCTGGGTGAGGGAGGGGGGCACGCCCTGGTAGTGGCGGGTGGCGCTGAGGAGGTCATTGAGGATCTGCAGGATGGTGCCGATGTCCCGGCGGGGCCGCCCGCTACTGTCCTGGCAGTTGGGGTGCAAGGTGCCTGGCGGAGGGAAGGAGCGGGAGCCACACTTACAAAGGGGAAAACGCTTGCTCAAAACGTGTGGGAGTTTGGCACCCCGGCCCCTGGGCTAGGGCCATTCTGCCGCCTATTCTCACCTGAGAAAGTCCCGGAGAAGACTCCGGGAGCGTGGTTGACGAAGCTTTCTATGATGGCCCCCGGTTTGCGGGAGCGCGACGTGGATGTGGAGCTACTGCTGGGGCTCTTTGTGCTGCAGTCGACCTGTGGGACCCAGAGACAGCGTCACACCTCCACACCTCGCACCGCAGCTCAACGCCAGCATGCACGCAGCTCGACACCAACAAGTACGGATGTACTGAAGTTTCCCGTATCTGCAGTTACGGTCAATTTCGCCGTGTGCTACTCTTTATGAAAGTGAGGTATGATGACATGGGAGAGAAGTCTTACCTCAGGACAGGGGGCCACAGGAGTAGAGCTGGGAGCACTGGGGCTGACTGGGGTGGGTAAGTGCGAGTGGAGGCTCCCGGGCAACATGGAGGGGCGCGGTGGGGGACTGCAGCGGGTTGCCATGGAGACGGGGTAAGCGGGAGGCCCTTGGCTGGTGCTAGCGGGGGCGAAGGCTGGTGAACTGGAGGGAGGCACTGGGACACTGTGCATGTGCTGGGCATGGGAGTGGTGGTGGTGGTGGTGGTGGTGGTGGGGGACTTTAAACTGCCCGCTGCTCGCTCCTGAAGGTCCCGCAGATGGTGTGGGGGCACCGCCCGCGCCCCCCCTGGCAATGAGGTGTCGATGGTGCAGCTGCTGCCCACCAGTCTGCTGAGCAGCCAGCTGAAGCTGGACGAACATCATGTGATCGCCCACGCGCAAGGCCAGGGTCAGAGGGGACCGCCCAGACAGAAAGTCACTGACCTACAGGCACAGCGCAGAGAGAAAAAGGAGAATTCATCAAAAACTCGTCCCGTTCACCTTATCAACTTACTGGTCCACAGGTCTAAATATCACATCCTTATTATTAGATACTAATAATGCAACAGATTAATTATTCCCCAACCCATACTTAATCTTCCAGTAAAATGAGTTGGAGAACACGGAAAACATTCCTCTGGGGGGGGACCCCCAAATAGAATAAAATGCTTGGAGGCTGCTCTGGTGGCCGCCCTGGTGGCCATGGTAAAACCCCATTGTTCTGGTAGGCTAGAAGAATGGCACATCTTAGGGGCATCCTACAGCAGGAAACGGAGCCAACTCTAGAGGCCCGCATTCTTCGGTTCTAAACAGAGTAGACGACTGGACCAGATGCTCTGCTGACTGTCAACAAGCGCCTTCTGTCCATCCGTCTGTCAAGCGGCCCCCTTCGCTGCCGATTCGGCTCATCGGGGACAGGAGAAATGTAGAACGGGGCTGAATGCGCATCAGCCCAGGGCTGACTACTCTGCGTTTAAGCGATCGTCACCGTTTTCGCCGCGAGGCCTCTAGTTTAGGCACAGAACCTGAAGAGCAGCACTCAACAACATTCAGATCTAAAAAAAAATTAAAAAAAACCAGCACAGGTGTCACGTTGCTCCGAGGCTATACTGCACGAATCCAGACGCCTACAGCCAAGCCTCTGAAACACCCATAACGCTTTGCAGAATGCTTGAGTGCACTGACCCGAGGTTAACCTTCTGAATTGCCAGGCCCTGCCCTCCATCAGTCTTCTGGCTTTATTCTTCTAACTGCACCCCCACCCAATCGACCGACGCCGTCCCACAGTCAGGATAACCTTTGCAAACCCTAAGCACAAGGTCACTGATTGACACGGAGCACAGGGGAGGCGTAGCGAAACTGTCACCGCCGTACCGATGCCTTTGGAGTGATGCGGGCCGGTATCTCGTAACTGCAGCTGACGCAGCTGGACGGCCTGCCGGTACCTGGCGGCTGGGCTCACCAGAACAAAGAGCCCTAATTAGCCGACAATGGGCAGGGAAAGGTTGTTGCCCGTCACGCTGGGTCCCCCAGCAGGTCTCGCTTGCCAAAGGTCAGCCTTGAGTCAAGCGCAGGGAGCGGTCTCCAGATCACGCCCTTTAATAACGGCGGTGGGAGTGAGAAAGACCAGGCAGACCGCTGGCCACAGGAGGCGGGAGCGGAGAGAGGCTCCGAGCACGGCGCCCACGCAGGGTTTACCCGTCAGCATATTCTCAGTAGCCCACCAGGTCTAAAAAAGACCACCGACGGCTGACTTCCTGATAGAACAACGGCGCTTGGTGAAACGGGGACGAGACAGAACAACGCTGGTCGTGACGTTTCATGTGAACGGCCAGCTCCGGGAGAAATGACTGTTCTCCACTCCCCCAGTGACGGGGAACCCGCAGACCTGATCTTCCAGCTTGTGCTGAGAGCTCAGCCTTTACTGACGAGATTTCCCCACCCCCAGCGTAGTCTTCACAGAGGCCTTGCGGCTCGTTTGGAGGCTGAACAGACGCAGCCCAGATGAATCGTCTAGCTCATCCTCCCCCCAAAACAGAGTGATTCGCATAGCCCTCAGCCTGGGATGAACACTCATCCCCTCCCCCCCAGATCACGTCTACCTCAAACCGCATCGAGGTAAACCTACATAGATGTAAATACACATTACGCAAATGTACCCTACTCTGGGGAGACACTACCTCTTACTAATTTGTTCTCCGACTGAATCGGTCAATTTTGGAAATAAACTCACACGGTTCTACAGTCAGATTATTTATAGTCAAAACCGAATTATTAAAATTTCTCACAGAAATAGTGCTTTAAGTTTCCTTTGATCCATTGTGGACCACACAAGTCCATGGCAGAGTTATATCTGGTTGAATCCTTCAGTCCTCCCATGTCCTTCCACTCTACCACACAATGATACAATTCCAAAATCATCTAAAAGGGTCTTGAACAACAAGAAAGATAAAGGTCTTTCTTGACAGTTTTAACCAAACAGAATGGAGAGACACTACCCCCCCATCTGCAAGACACTGCAGTAGGAATCCTCAGCCTGAAAGGCATGGAGCTTCAGATGTAGATGCCATGCTACGGTCTACAACACAGAGGTACACCCAGTCTAACAGACACCAGGACAAATCCTGCCCCCCAGCTCTTTTGTTGTGTTGTTAAGGGGAGATGGAGGGCCAGGAGGCTGCGGAGACCGGATTGTGGGGGAAGGGAGCAGCGAGCTTCGCTGATGATCAGACCTAGTCAGAATGATCCCTGGGCCATTTCACCCCCCGGCGATGTTGAGGAGAGCTGTAGTTATTCAACTCCCTGCAGTGAACGGAACTCCCGTGCAGGGGGACCACCTTCACACCATGACTGGAAAACCCCAACGGGAGAAATCATTCAAACAACCATGGCCTGAGACGGAAGCGGGGCGTTCTCAGCGAGAGAGCTTCGGGCTGCCCGGAGATGGTGGCGTGGCGTGGCGTGGCTGGACCAGAGATCTGCTGCAGTCGCTGAATTGGATCAGCAGAGCTCGAAATAAAAAAAAGGTGCAGCTTCCCGTCGCCGCACGTCATTACCGAAGCTTCCAAACGGGCGCAAACAAAAACAAAAGCACAAAAAAACCTGGTTTCTAAGCCAGAGGCTTATATCCACAATCTCCTTTCCGCTCACTAAGACAGCACCTGCTGGCCTCACCCTCCCCCACACCAATTCTCTGAGCAAACATCCAACGACGGCATCACAAGAGACCATGCTTAGGATAAACACGGTTGATAAATTCTGACCACAGAACAAATGGGGCACAAAGAATGACCCGGTATAACCTGACCCAAGACGCATAGGGACCAGGGTAAAAGGAGGAGATCAATGAATACAATTACATTTGGAATTATTTTACATTAGGAATGATCTATTCTCTCCAGTCCAAATGAATAAAATAGCAACCCGTATGACTGACAAAGACACGCGACACGGTCAGAAATAAAGGCTTCTATTCTTTACACACCGGTCATTTACTGCAGAGAAGAAATAATGGAAGGCGGTGGCAGCCATTTCAACAGACTATTTAAATGAGGGAGGCGAGGCGTTAGGTTTGACAAGATCACAACGTTTCCACTCAAGTTGCCCACGGCCATCACGGGGCATCAGATGGCGATTTCGGCCCGGAGCAGCCTAGTCACGACGGTCAGCACTTTAAGCCCATGAAAGGCGAGCCTGGTCACCACACAAGCGATTTCGGCCAGCTTAAGTTACATGCCTTCTGTGCTGACGTTTTACCCCCTCCTTCCCCTTTCCACGCATACGCGCACACACATTCTCCTGCATTACAGCCCCCCCACCCATCACCTACCCCAAGCCCCCTCAATTGTAGGACAAAGAAAACCCCTTCCCGACAATCTACCCAGCCCCCTCTCGGTTCTCTGCATGCCGGAGAAAACACCGAGCAGCTGCATTAGCCATAACCCCGCCCCCCGGGGCACACTTTCTGCATTTAATGTATAGCTGGCATGACTACAAAAAAGGAGATTTGGGTTCTTTAGCCATCCTTCAGTATAGGTCTTATATGCTTCAATGAACATGTGATCTCTTTCAGAGCCAATCGGATGCGTCTCCCTGAACAACAATCTCCTGGGACGTGGAGTATGTCAGTGAAGGGCAAATAAAGTGCGTCATTGCCCAGCAACTAAACAGCTCAATATATTTCAGAACCGTGAACGAAAAACCGTCACATTAATTTTTTTTAAATAAGAAAATGTGTAAAATTTTATATTATATATATAAAAATAAATAAATAAATAAATAAATAAATAAATTCCCTTCATTTGCAGAATTCATTGACCGATAGGAGTGTGTTGTAATAAAAACTGCTGATCTCACATGGCATAGGCTGTAAGTGGCAGATTACGGCCGCCAAACACAAGGACAAATAAATCTGTCAAATGTTCAGCCGTCATTGACAGACAAAGAGGACACGTGTCACTTTCAAGTGTCACTTACACCTCCATAAAACCTTGCCCAAACTCGGGCTAACTTCTGATGAAGACCATTCCAGACACGATAAAACGCAGGGCGTTATGGAATGGCGCGCGTGTATCCGATCCCCATCCCGTCACAGTACAGAACAACCTGTGTAGATTGCACTGGCTGACAGAAATCTCTGACTCACGCGCTCTATGCCTTCACTTCTCCAGCTGCCTACCCCACCGTTCCACTCGGGGTTGGGGGAGGGGGTGATGTGGACAGATGGGTGACTCAGTGCATTATCAGATTTCACAATTAGCATTTTTCAGTTCTGAAGATGGGGCCGCAGCCCCATCCTGATAGAATGCCGCGACTGAGTCAGGCGGGCGTGGACGGACGGGGAAGGGGGTGTAGCAAAGCAAGAACATTAAACAAACAGCAGTGCCAACGTGAATCACAAGTCTGCTCAAGGGTGGATTTGTATGCAATCTTGTGTCTCGCTGCAGCAAACCGTTTCATTCTTGGAA
>JAOYSI010000028.1:1274445-1295048 GCA_025775065.1 Hiodon alosoides | reverse complement strand
GTGTGTGTGTGTGTGTGTGTGTGTGTGTGTGTGTGTGTGTGTGTGTGTGTGTGTGTGTGTGTGTGAATGTGCGTGTGTGCATGCGTGCGTACAAGAGAGATTGAAAGAGAGAAGGTGCTGCGAAAATATTTGTGTCAGAAAAAGTGAGAAAGAACAAGATTTTAACAGCACGGCTCTGTGTGGGTTGAAGCCGGGATCGTTCACAGATCTTAAGGGCAGTGGATGAAAGGAACAGGCGGGTCGGGCAGTATTCGAACCCAGTCGGCGCTGGTGTGGGTGTGCGGTGGGCGAATGGATTCACCAATGCAGTGACCTCCTGACCTCGGCGAAAGTGAGTTTACATCAGTCACACGCATCGCGCGGTCGCCCTTTTGATCCAGCGACCTTTGGCGCGTAAGCATGCAGAGCGCGCCTCGCAGGGACTTCACTAAAAAAATCCCCTTTTTCAGTTGCATCAACAGGACACCTTGCTAACACCGCCGTGTGTGAACGCTACAATATAGTTAGGCCCTCTGGGACCTCCGTGTTGCGGCCGTGCAGCTTGTGAGAATGCACAACGGGTAAATCATTTACACGTCTGTTACATCAAAAGTAGATACTGATAAAAAATGCATCACATGGGGTTATACAAACATCACGTATCTAATATCGAATATCATCTATCAAATGTCCCTGTGATCCACAAAAAAGTTCATCTCACCAGCCGTTAGGCGCCTACATGAGGTAGTATTTTGTATAACAATCTCGGCTTTTTACACTTAAATTTAAACAGTCTGAGCTGTCCTTTTGCTTATTGTGGATCTTTTGGAGTATAACCCTTCGAAGATAAAGTTACAAATACATAAACTCATTCGTTCAGTCAGCCTTTTCCCACAGCCAGTTGAGGGTTGGGGGACGCCAGGGCCTAAACTGGCAGACATAGGGCACCAGGCAGAGTGGGTTAGAAATACATAAATATCTAAAGACAGGTCTAAGACGCGGCCCCAGATGTCCCCGCTCCGGACACGTTTGTCACGCATAGAGGGACGCGCCTTATCAGCGCGTGCCTGAAGGCCGCAGGGAGGGAGGGGAGATGAGAGCTCCGGTAAGACAAAAGGACGGGGAAAACAAAACGAGGGAAAGTCACGGGAACAGCCACCAACGCCGCCCAGCTCTTCCAGGAACCCCCCCGCTCCCCTGCGTCTCTCTCACCTGCCACCCGAAAACGTTATTTGGACCCTCATCGCCGACGTCGTATTTGAAGTTAGGCTGGAAAGAAAACCTGAAGGCTCTCTTGCAGCTCAACAGAAACCCCAAAATATAAATAAAAAACACAGCCAACTGTGTCCTTTCTCGTGCAAGCGTTTGATGCTACCAGTTCCTTAATTATAGAACAATCAACTAATCAAGCTGTGTTGTGTCAACATCCTGCTATGTAATGATTAGGAAATTCTGGTAATTATACACTTTTTTCCCCCCCTGAAAACCTGAACTAATATTCTCAAATTTATTACAGACGTTCAAATCTTCCTCCCACTTTTATAATCTCTAGCTGCCATTTTGTTTTCCCCTGTGGCCATTTCTGATTTTAATTCATTCATTAATTGTTTTTTCCACAGCCCTGTTCCAAAGTGCGTGTTGACTAATTCTGGTCCTTAGATTGTGGTTTTGGGAAAAACAACAAAGTAATCCTAGTCACACCATGGCTTAGTAAGAGTACCTATCTGGGAGAGGGAGAGAGAATCACACAATACATTGCGATGCTATCTGGCCCTTAAAAAATAATATACCCAGGAAGAATATCTGATCAGGGTCAAAAAACACAAAAAATAGAAATAATCCTGACCATCTACAGACTCAGGCAGCGTTGTCACTGTGATCTGGGACAGAATTGCCTTTCCTGGTACACTGTCAGTAATGTAAGATAAATAAGGGACAGGTCCCATCACCAAACTGGCAAATCAGTCCACAACAATTTATCTGCTCCCAATATGTAGCTGCCTGCCACACCCAAAGACACCGAGAGACCGACAGACAGAGAGATAGACAGAGAGACAGACAGAGAGAGAGATAGACAGAGAGACAGACAGACAGATAGACCGACAGACAGAGAGAGAGACAGACAGACAGAGATAGACAGAGAGACAGACAGACAGACAGACAGAGAGATAGACAAAGAGACAGACAGACAGAGAGACAGACAGAGACAGAGAGATAGAGAGAGACCGACAGACAGAGAGACAGACAGAGAGAGAGACAGACAGACAAACAGAGAGACAGACAGAGAGATAGAGAGACAGACAGACAGATAGACAGAGAGACAGAGAGAGACAGACAGAGAGATAGACAAAGAGACAGACAGACAGAGAGAGACAGACAGAGAGACAGACAGAGACAGACAGAGAGATAGAGAGAGACAGACAGACAGAGAGAGAGACAGAGAGAGACAGACAGAGAGACAGAGAGAGACAGACAGAGACAGACAGACAGAGAGAGAGAGAGACAGAGAGAGACAGACAGAGACAGACAGAGAGATAGACAAAGAGACAGACCGACAGAGAGAGACAGACAAAGAGACAGACAGACAGAGAGAGACAGACAGAGAGATAGACACTGGAGCATGGAGATCAGACACTCAGGAGCATCCAAGTGCAGTGTAATTATAGTGCGGGGGCAGGGAGAGAGCTTTTATTCTATTGTATCGTCATTTTATTTAATTGTACAGATTTTAGTTTTGTTATAATGTTCTTGTTCAGTTGCTCTTCCAATGCTAAATTTGATCCTGTCATGCCAATTAATTAGATTCGAATTTGACAGAGAGAAAGTTAAAGTAACTTCCCACAACGGTGGTGGACAGCTCTGGTAGCTGAGATTGGTAGCATCTGTGTTGTTTCTGATCTTCCTCTCACTAACACCTTATTCACGCCTGAAAACACCAAGTGAGAGCGTTCCTAATCCGAATCACTCATTCAGTTAAACCATTAAGAGGCGAACACCCCTGACCCATACTTGACACAAAAAACGATAAACATTGTAAAAAGATTTTTGATGGAAAAAAATCACATTTCAGTAGTATAATGTGTTCCGTGAGGCGGCACACTTTTAAATAAATGTGGACAGAAATAAATCCGTTGGCGCTGGAGTTTGTTTGGCCCTGCGCACGCACAAGCACGTTTCTGTGTGTCGCGGGATGAACAAAAATCTCAATCTTCACAGAGCTCCGTCAGCAGTTTCGCGAACAGCGCCGCCCTATTGTAACATTTTGGCGAAGCCAAAAATGAGTGGTGGCCCCCAAAAAACCCGGGGACCGGAGACTGCATTTCAAATATCAGTCGGCAGTCTCAGCGCAGCACAGTAATGTGAAGGATTATCTGAAATTAGTTCAGTCAATTCGTCATTTCAAAGGGCAGTCGGTCCAGGGCTGATTAGTTATTGTACACACTTGTCAATTAGAGTTCCCCGGAGAGCAGGCACTGCTGAGATTCTGGCCCTCAATAAAACACAGAGAAAAGCAGGAGAGGATAGAGCGAGAGAGGGAGAGAGAGGGAGAGAGAGAGAAAGGGAGAGAGAGGGAGAAAGGGAGAAGGGGGAGAGAGACGGAGGGAGAATGAGAGAGAAGGAGAGAGAGAGAGAGAGAGAGGGGGGGAGAGAGAGAGAGGGAAAGGGGGAGAGAGAGAGAGAGAGAGAGAGAGAGAGAGAGAGAGAGAGAGATGTGGATCAAAGAGCTACTAACAAACTACTCACTTTACCTCCCTTTCAGGATGAACACTCAAACACACAGTTTAATATGAAAACCAGCCACACTAATGCCAGACCGTTCCAGTCTCACTCTCCCTTTAGCCAGCACTGCTGCCACTTCTCTTGTGTCTTTATTTCTGGCACCTAAGGGTGATCCTAATCAGACGAAACACAACGAGGTGCGCAACGAGGTCTATGCTCTGGGTGTGGCCCTCCAGCTTGGGCGTGTCCCATGGCTGCCCTGGGCGTGTCCCCAGGGCTTAAGGGTGTGGCTGCAGGCTGCATGCCACACTATTATTCTGATGCAGTTCTGACGAATTACCATTAATATAAGCTTTGGAGGAGTGGTCAAGGTCCACTTAGACCATATCTGCGGGATTTCTAATGAAAACCTCTCGTTCGCAAGGCATTGGTTTTTACGGACGCTTTTAAATAGAGGGTAAAAAGATGAAACCGATATTTTGAAGGGAAAGACCATAATATTACCTTCTGCACCAACCCAATCCACTGGCTTTATAACACCCAGTAACCTGTCACCCATTTGGGGAGAACAGCATCCATCATCCACCCCTTTAAGACCTCTTACCACGCTTTGTTATTATTTTCTACTTCTGGGACTGTATAGGGCTTCAGCACCACCAGTTTGTCAGCCAGGACTTTGTGACGAAGATGCCCTCCAACTCAGCAGATTTCCCCCGCATTCGACGGCCAGCTTTGAGCCTTCAGGGCCTGCACTCACACACCTCGTCAAACAGCCCCAGATGTCAGTCTGAAAGAGGTCGTTGTTTCAGAAATATAAACTGAACTCAAACGAAGGGTGAGTGGAAGATTCAGCATAGCCGTTTCATAACCACCTTCACCTTGGACTGAGCCATAAGAGCCGTAAAACTGGGCATAACATTACAACGTTTAATCAAAGTCTGGAGGGAGTGAGAAATTGCTGGATATGAGAATTCACAACAGGTCAGGTCAGACCTAAATACCCGACTAACAATAAATTACTGGCTCAGAGACTAAACGAGGAAGATGGACTATTGGAAAGTGACAAAGGGACAGATCTAATGTATAGTTACACATTTGCTCCCTTGGAGAATTGCCTTCCGCCACTCCTGAATAAGATGCAGCACTGCTGATGCAACCTGTGTGGCTTCCACAGCCCCGCAGAAAAACCAGCAGAGACGAGTCCCAATACATTGCCAATAAGATCCATATAGTTTTCACTGTTTTCAAGCCACACTCAAGACCTAATGAGAAATTTCAGGTTACAATAGGCCTATATACTGGGTGAGATGCACTATATCGTAGATTCTGCGCGGTGAAAATAGAATAATCTCTCCAAACGACATTTTTCAACGCCGCAGTGAAAGGTGAACATTGATGAAAATGTAAAACTGTCCCGAACGAACAGTCAATTTGAGGTGAGCACGCCGTACCACTTGCAGGTCATTTTCCGTTTGGAGACGGCGAAGAACGAGAAAAGCAGGTGCCCTTTCTGGCGCCTAATGAACCACAACGAGGCGTGCTGGAAAAGATGGCTTGGGGGGGGGGAAAGGTGGATATGTGTTTCAGAGGTCAGTGTTTTCACTTTAGCACAGCGGATCTCAGCCAGATCCCGTTACTATAATAGGTCTCTCTGTCGCTCTCTGTTTTGCACTTTCAGAACAGTAAAAATCGAGCCAACTGACAAACCAGTGTCAGAACTAATCCGTTAACGCTCAAGTTATACGGAACCTCAGCCATTAGTCATTAATTTAAATACCGCAAAAGTCTGCAAGATTAATTTTTGTTTATTAAAACCTCATCTCCATGTACGGAGCATGTCATTTTTACAAGGGCTAATCACAGGTTTTCCGCCTACGGTAATTTAGTCATGGGGATTTTTTGCTTAGAATTTAAAGACTTGTTTTCAAAACAGGTCCAGTTTGAGACCAGCAACAAGAATGCCATAATGAGGTAAATTATTCCTCTAATAATTAAACGAACACCTCCATAATTAGTATGCAAACATGTTTGTTATATTAATTTGTTTACATATAGTTGCAGTTAAATCAACTGATTATTAATTCGCTGTTTACCGGGGCACTTTTGTTTTTTAAACGGAACATTTCACCGATAAAACGACACAGTGTTTATTCTGCCAATACGCCTAATTTAATATTATTATATATTAATTTAATTATCATTTTTTGGTTAACATCGTGCTTTACATTCTTTTCCCAAAGTAGGGGCCTACTCAGTTGAGGTGAGTGACTAACTAACGTAATTTTCACTACAAATTCAGAAGGGACGTCACTTATACCCAAAAACTAGAAATAGAATCACAAACGCTACATCACCAATGCACAATACTAAAATCCAAACAAAAACTAGAAATAGAATCACAAACGCTACATCACCAATGCACAATACTAAAATCCAAACAAAAATGGAATAGTGCAAAAGCACTACAATCTTTCATTTTCATGAAATAACCAATCTCTCTATCCACCTCCGCTCCATTTCACACCGATACCCAAAAAAAAGTCAAAACCTTACACGTTATGAATATCCTGTTAGATCGTGTTCCCATTTCATACTGGCACTGAAAAGGAAAAGAAATCAACAGCAGTATGGGTATTTATTTTTTATTTTTTTGCCACGGAGGTTCACAGAAAGAAAAAAATTACGGAGTGCGGTATAACCTCAGTGGTGTTATAGCTTTTAGCATAGGAGGACACTGTTATTAGAAGTCAGTGCAGTTATTAAAGTGTGTCCTCCGACAGTAACTGGAATTTCCATTAGTTGCTCTGCTGTGTGTCTAAATGTTGAGAGAGAGAGAGAGAGAGAGAGAGAGAGAGAGAGAGAGAGAGAGAGAGAGAGAGAGAGAGAGAGAGAGAGAGAGAGACGAAAATGCCACCAGGAAAAGCTGTAACAGATGCTTGTTTCCTGTAATATCTGATTCAGTATCCTAACAGTGGCCTGTAGTAACTAGTGAAATAACTGCAAGCTATCGGCACGTCCATCCTCAGCTCACAATGTCAAAGCAACAATCTTTACCAACTGATCCTGACAGACACATCCTGTTCAGCGGGAATCAAACCTTTGATCCGTGGCGCCACGTTAATACGCGGCCGCCCTCACAAGCACCCCTTTAACAAGGCGCTGTGGCTCAGACAAGACAATAATGATGTTCTCCGGCCCTGACATTGACTGACAAAGGCACTGTCCTCCAGGTCTGAACATAATATGGCAGAGGAGATGAGAGACAAGCTGGAGTGGGGGAGGAGCTCAGAGTGTGGTCAGCGCCGACTGGCTCAAAACGTTGGCCAATGTTCCTAGACGTCCAATCACGTCGTGGTTGGAGGGAAACATGAATTATACCTGGACCCAGTGAAAGAGTTGCATGTGCGGTTTCGTTAAAGTGTGTGTTTGATACCTCCACCTTTTACAAGAAGTGCTTAACAGCGTGCCACTGGAGATTCTAGCAGCAAAAACAACTATAACAGCAAAAGCAACAGCAACAGCAACAGCAACAACAGCAACAGCAACAGCAAAAGCAACAGCAACAGCAACAACAGCAACAACAACAGCAACAATAACAGCAGCAACAACAACAGAAACAACAACAACAGCAACAACAGCAACAACAACAATAACAGCAGCAACAACAACAACAGCAACAACAACAACAGCAGCAACAACAACAGAAACAACAACAACAGCAACAACAGCAACAGCAGCAGCAACAATAACAGAAACAACAACAACAACAACAACAACTACAAAAACAACAACAGCAACAACAACAGAAACAACAGCAGCAGCAGCAGCAGCAACAACAGAAACAACAACAGAAACAACAACAACAACAGAAACAACAACAGCAACAACAACAGAAACAACAACAACAACAGAAACAACAGCAACAACAACAGAAACAACAACAACAACAGAAACAACAGCAACAGCAGCAGCAGCAGCAACAACAGAAACAACAACAGCAACAACAACAGAAACAACAACAACAACAGAAACAACAACAACAACAACAGAAACAACAACAATAACAGAAACAACAACAACAACAACAACTACAAAAACAACAACAGCAACAACAACAGAAACAACAGCAGCAGCAGCAGCAGCAGCAACAACAGAAACAACAACAGAAACAACAACAACAACAACAACAACAACAACAACAGAAACAACAACAGCAACAACAACAGAAACAACAGCAACAGCAGCAGCAGCAGCAACAACAGAAACAACAACAGCAACAACAACAGAAACAACAACAACAACAGAAACAACAGCAACAACAACAGAAACAACAACAACAACAGAAACAACAGCAACAGCAGCAGCAGCAGCAACAACAGAAACAACAACAGAAACAACAACAACAACAACAACAACAACAGAAACAACAACAACAACAGAAACAACAGCAACAGCAGCAGCAACAACAACAGAAACAACAACAACAGCAACAGCAACAGCAACTGCAACAACAACAACAACAACAACAACAACAGCAACAACTACAAAAACAACAACAACAGAAACTACAGAAACAACAACAACAACAACAACAACAACACAACCGGTGTTCCTGCAGCGATTGGCCACCATGCCGACTTCTCCTGCGGCCTCCGATTCCTCGTCCCTCCTCATCTCTTGAGCCACCTCTGGATCATTCATCAGCGGCCAATTCATGCCAGAGTAATGGGGTTTGATCACGTTCTCTCTCCCGTTGTCAGAATTATTCATTTGATTCACGGGAAGGCAAGCCGGCCCATACGCTTCTGGTCGTCCCACTATGATCTGTCATCTGATTGCGATGACCTTTTATGCCGCGATTTAGCGGCGTGAATTTCATCCGCTTGTTTCGTTTTTAGAAATATTTTTTATGTCAAAGAAACCAAGCAGAGAAGATACCAACCCGTTCTCAAACGGGGCATGGCTGCTGGATTCGGTATTTCACTAGGAACTGGAAGAGTCTGAAACACGAATACCAAGGAAAACCCGATTAACCTGATTAGCCTGATTAGCGATTAGCAGTGAAAGCTTTTATAGCGTTTCCATCTATCCTCCGACCTCCGCTGGCAACAGAAGAAACTGAGGCAGGGGCTGACACTGCTCCAATGACAAGTTCAGAGATCTCCTGACCCGGCTCGGCTGATCTGATGATTCTGAACAGCTGTGTGACGTTCATTTCAAACTTTCGCGTTCATTTTTTCCGACGGCTGTATGACCTTGGTCGTTTGCGACAGAAATTAAGGAAACCTGTAGGTCAGCCCTGTTTATATGAGTACAGAAACTTCTGCGGGAGCCGTGGTGAATGTGACGGCCCCGCTTGGTTCCACTTTTCTGACACAGGTTCAGCAGGCTTAACTTTCAGACCTCCCTGTCCAGTGAGAGTCCAGATGATTTTTAAGAGTTGCTGCCTCAGGGTATACACCAGACGACGCATAACTGCAGTGTAAAATTTTCGTCTTCATCTTGAACCGATGTTAAAAACGTATTCAAGATACTACTGTGGCATACACTTGGTTGCCAATCCGTATGTTTCAGATATGACCATGTCTATTCTCCTGAGTTTTGGCCTCTTCAACCTCACGGTTCTATCCAAGGACCAGCAACAATCCATGATCTCTTACAATGCAAGGAAAATAAATGAAATAATGAATTAAAGGTTTTTAATTAAAACTAGGGTTGATGCACAAAGGAATACGGTAACCCTACAGAAGCCAGACTTCATCTGCGTTAAAGAATTACCAGTAGTCAGGTGCCCTGACAGACCTCTGTGGCATAGGCATAAGGTAGTGCTTTAGGTCCAATGCCCTACAGGCAACTTTCTTTTTGGCAATAAAGACTTTAGATTGATTCAGCCTCAGCAATCATATCAATGTTTGCTTTGTTTTGTTTTTTTTAACTGTTTTTTTTTTTTTAATTAATTTTTTTATCATCTAGATGCCATCTCAAATCCGACTATTTCTATTGGAAATGGCTGTTGTGTTGTGTCTGATGTGGTCATGCACACGCGTCAGAGTGGCTGGATTTCTGTCTCAGCACGTCCCAGGTCTTGTTGATTTTCAATGGGGATTTTCATATCTGCTAATTAATCACGGGTTCCTCGGAGCCGTCGTAGCATTTCGGCTGAGTGGCCGCCCCGTGTCTGAGTGCTTCCAAGGTCCAAGGGGCGACACCCGCGGAGTACCGTGGCATTAGGGGGCGTTTAAAAAGGCCGGACGCATTGAACGCAGTGTTAAAAACAACGCAGGATTAGTAATGAGGGGCGATCAGAAACATTCAGGTGCGCGTTGTTTTCGGTTCTCCAATTTCAACACGCTTTTACGGAGAAGGCGGCTTTAGAAAGGAGCGAAACCGACGCTGGAAAAACTGCAGTTCGGGTTAATGGAAATAAGCAATAAAATACTGTATCCTGGGTATTAGAAGGCAGTGGTTCGCAATCCTGGTCTTGGAAGACCAGTGTGCATGCGGTATTTTCAACTCTCTTTAAATAGACGCTCGTTTTCGCTACTTTGTTACCACCAAATTAGGCCGATAATTATTTCATTAAAGACTTGGTTTCATTGAAAACCTGCACACGCAGTGGGCCTCCAAGATAAAGATTGAGAACCTCTTGCATAAGATATAGGCGCCGGCACCACACAGGTTGTGTTCCCAACATCAGCGTATCACTCCTAACCAGACTGCTGTGACATGTGTCAGGTTTGATGAAACTGACAACCTAGAATCACAATTGGAAGGCATCAGAGAGAAATTAGACTGCAGCGTCACGTAGCTCTGAAGCCCCTTGTCTACAGTCTAAATATGGATTATAGTGTCTCTGAGCTTTTATCTTCAAACCGGGCTTTCAACCATCTGTTTTCTGCACTGTAGTCAGAGTGGAGATCTCCGCTCCAAACGTGTCGCTGGGAGAAAGTAGAGTGGGGTTGGGAAGGTGGCCTACTGAATCCATAAAGGTCGTAGAAGTTCTGCGGCATGAAAGGCTTTGGGGCTTAGTTTTACCGTTTATTTCAGAGAAAAGGAGGCGGGGGGGGGAGAGAAACCGCTCAAGGCCTTGGGATTGTGAAAAGTCATTTTCATTTCCACTCCTTTGCATAGCAAACCGGGACTTAAAAAGCGCGGGTGACACCAGTTTAGTTATAATAACGTCTGAGAAAGGGTGGTCTTTGTACCTCTGCAGGGCTCTAAGCCTCCCGAGGTCCTCGGCTCCGTGTCTCCTCTTGACAACCGTGGTCGGCGTAAAATTGCTGTAAAATCCCCTGACTGGAGTGAATCTCTCCCCGCACCCCGGGCTTGACTTCACAGCAACCACGCACAGACCAGGATTTCCATTGTGGTGCTTGGCAGAGGGTAACTATCTGCAGTGTGTGTGATACTCGGTACCTATGGGCTTTCTGAGTCATATATTATGATTCTTAGAAATATTATTTAGGGATTAAGGGTTGTAGTTAGTGTTTCACGGGCAAGGTAGCTTTGAGTTTGGCCTTAGTTTCTACAAGACAACGCTGTTTTTCTGCAATGAGGGATTGCAAAAAAGAGAAATGTTACTCCCAGTGCATGTGTTTTTTATTACCTAGGTGTTACTGCGGCTTTCCAGTCGTAATGAACATACCTCTTTGTGTGACAAACCAATTAGTAGAGCTCTCCATCGCTTGAGTACGAGCACGCGCGCGCGCTTATCTCTCCACAAGTCTGCAGTGACACCATAGCACACCGTAATGGAGAACACAACCTTTGCATAACAAAGCATGCCGGGAATGAAACCTCTCTTACGTTTGGTTTAACTTTTCTTTTCTTTATGGACACTGAAAGTAATTGAAATGCAGAGGCTCATTGAAAAAGAACCCCCCTATTCGTACAGTGGTGGTTAAAGTGGGAGGGTTTTGTGTAAATCCGGGATGGGATACCTCGGTTGAAACCTCCTCTGAATGGCTTTATTAGAGCAGTACCTCCAGCAGTATGAATGGGTGAAGTGTAAATTAGTGTCATATGTGTCCTGGATAAGGGTGTCTGACAACCAAAACGTAATCGATAATTATCCAAGCGTATGTCTGTGAAATAACTCCCTTTTTGTGCGTACAAAAGTGTTGTGAAACGAAAGCAATTGATTGGACAGCGATCTTAAAAAACACCCAGATTTTCACTCAGCCAATCCCCATCTTCTCCATAGGCCATGCCCAGATTTCACTAAGCTAATCCCCTTCTTCTCCATAGGTCACGCCCGGAATTCACTCAGCCGATCCCCATCTTCCCCATAGGCCATGCCCAGATTTCACTCAGCCAATCCCCAGCTTCTCCATAGGCCACGCCCAGATTTCACTCAGCCAATCCCCATCTTCCCCATAGGCCATGCCCAGATTTCACTCAGCCAATCCCCATCTTCTCCATAGGCCGTCGAAGGCAGTTTACAGCTCTCCTTGCAAACCCGACTCGTTTAGACTTGGAGGAAACATCAAAGAGAGCTTACTTTTAAGTAGTTTGTAGCCTGAAGCTAAACTGTCCTGAAGCTTGTATTCCTTGTAAATAGTTCAGGTGTATCCGTTAAGGTTCCCTGTGAATTTGCGTCCTCACAAGGCTCCCAGTTGCTGAGTGATGTGAGTGAAGTCAAAAAATAAAATAAAACTTGCCCCTTACTTTGTGAATACTTCAGTCAGAGACACTTCCACATACAAGGAATCCCCAGTCGTGATTATGTTTGTGTTTGGCAAGCAAGGCCTCTCGTCTTTCAACAGACCTTACATCTCTCCCAAAAAAATACGGAACATAGAACCTACCAGAATGTAGAACCTGAAGATGGCACTAGGTTCTAGATTCGTTCGTCTGTAATACAAAACAGACATTTTAAACGAGTGTCACAGGCTAAAAAACCCCAAAAAAGCCCATAGAGGGTAATAAGGTCTAACAAAAGACTCAATAAACTTTTACATCCAACTTTCGCTGGAAAGAACTAGAAATAGGGGTTTCTTCCCCTGGGAAATCCAAGATATCCAGCAGATATCTGCTCTCTACCCCATCTGATGTTTCCATGGGGATGAAACGGTGGAGCACACCACGGAAGGAGAACTTTAATGCCGGGGTAATCGCAAGATAAACCATGGCAACCACTTAAAAGCGCTACTAAATAACTAAAACACTCCATGATGGAAAAACAGAATGGAACCCTTGAAGGGGAAGGGGAGCGAGGCGAGGGGGAAGGTCAGGCCATGTTAAGAATCTCGACCGTAATAAAACTTTAATGAGACTGGAGTGTAACCAACACCGGGATGAGTCTAGGGAAAGTTAAATGCAATTATATAATTAACACGCCACGGCTACTGAGTGCTGTTTTATTTGTTTGCCTAATTGAATGTAAAGTGGTGAAACTCAGCAAAGTAATACATTGTGAAAAGTTAATGAAGATTTACGGTAAACTAATTGAACGCTATCGGGTTTTGGAGTGGTGACACAGCCCTGGAAAGCATGGTGAGTTCCGTTGGCACAACGCCCACAGCCGGAGGGGCGGATATGGTGTTGGTCTGGAAACGTGGAGAGCCTTTGGAGAGTCGTTAGGTGACGCTAACGCTGTGTTGTAGGTCGTTTTATTTTTTCTACCCATCAGCCCTTTACAGGGAATGTGGCTATAGCGCAGATTGGTGTTCCCGAGCGCCGATCATCATTTATAATAAACCTGCTTGTTATCATTACCCTTCTGCTTTTAACCATAAATAAAATTTCATTTAGCAGCTCTTTTAAAAACCCATAAAACATTAATATTGACTTGGTGCTGCAATGATGGATCTCACCACTCGGGAGTACGGTCCATTTAACTTTCGTGTCATTAAAGCTAATACAAATAAAAAGAAATTGCTAACATGAAAGCTGTTCGATGCCCCCCGTCCGAAAGAACCCGCTCACCACCCCATCAATATACATGACCTGTCCTTGGATGAATATTTATTTTATCTCCCCGGAAACTGTGTAGCGCACTCCTGCCGACTCCTCTTAGCTAATTATAGCGCAAATGGCAGGAAAGCCCTTAGCAAGCGGTTGATGGACACCCACACCCGCAGGTACCCTCTATCTCGCTGCCCGCACGCGCGCGCACAGACGCTTGGACTCCCATTGCCTTCTGTGACTTTGCGCGAGTCGAGGCAGCGTGCTATTACAGGGAGAGAACTTTAATGAAAGATTCTGCAACGAAGCAAAGTCGCTTGGTTGGTCTAATGAGATCCCTAACTGTTCCTGCCATCTGCCGAACCAGAAGCCACAACATTAGCTATGCCATGCTTTGTGTTACCCTGTTTTATATACCTAATCATTTATCTAAGCCATCCTTCCGCAGAAGTTATCCATATCATTTAATTAGCTATAATAATACAGCTATAATAATGAACTCTTACGGTATACAAGTGTTAGACACGTAATATGAAATGTGTATCCTAAAAGTTCTTCCTGTAAAACAGGTATTCCTTTTCAACTAAAGTTCTCCTGAAGGCAGGTTCATTAAATATTAATAACTCAGACAATATTTACTGAGCATGTGCAAGGCTATTTGCATACATTAACTTTGAGAGAAGCTGGGAAGTTCATGGAGGGTTACCCTTGAAGCATGTGTAATCGCGTCCCTTAAACTCTGAGGCCACACTATGAATTTGGATTATACAAATAAATGTTCTAATGAGCTAAAGAAAACGGTTAAGTTAATGGTCTGTTTATAAAGCTGTTGCTGCATTTTTTCAAAATAAAAGGCCAATTATCCATACTTAAAAGACCTTTATTCACAACTTTAAAAAAACTTCACAATTTAGGATTAGTGCTGTTAAAAAAAAAAAAAAACAGGTGTAAAGAGCGTCTCTTAGCTTCTTTTGACCATAGCGTCTACATAATCTGTGACTTTGGCCTAAATATAAACGCAAAATTACTTACTTGCTATAAAAGCAAAAATTTCCTGGGCAGTAAAGAGATATCCCACAGCTAACATATAAGTCATATCAGGCTAAAAGTGGGCATTGTTTTTAAAACCAATCATCATTTAACAATAGCCCATCAGAAAAGAAAGCGGTCTGAACATGCACTTGTTTTCTGCAGGGATATAAAAGAGTCTATAAAAAGTACAATATTTCCGATACTGCTGTTGCGTTAGCTTATTTAAAACCCAAATGGAAGAGGCGGCCTTGTGGATGGTCGCGTAGGCCGGGAGAAACGCACCACACCTGATTTGCATCGTTAGGCTTAGCAAATACGTCACGCATGAAACGATCGGAATGGCAGCCGAGCAAATTAAACTCCTGCATACAGCGTGCGTGGAAAATTCCCCTCACGGGTCCGTTCACTTCTTCACAATTAGGCGCACGCGTCCCGACTCCCTCAACAGTCAGATTGCTTTGTGTTTCAGCCGGCGCCTGGTAAGTGAGCATTCTCTTGACACCTATGGCTTGGTGCACCATGAAGGTTTTGACGTGTTAATGTACAAGTGAGACTGCCACACATAAACCTCCGCCCGTACATCTGAGCCCCATTGTCATCACATAAAAAAGGAGGGAAAACGCTTAACTGACTAACCACCTGTTTGCTCGTTTTTTATTTATTTTTTACGTTCTCTAAACGCCCGACCAAGGTTTCAGTCGCGGCTGAACGGAGACCGACTCTATCTACACAGCCAGTGGGTTCTTCTCCGGCACGTTCACAGTGCCGGTTTAGAACGATGATGTGAGAAAGTCGGAGAAGAATGGCGCATTTCCCCCCTGCACAATGCAACGTCCCAGAGCCTTGGTCCCCGTAGGAAAGCAAACAGAGAGTCGGAGTGCCCCACCAGACGTGCCGGAGCGCTGGAGTTGCTGTAATCTCCCGTGCAGATCACATCTGCGGCTAACTGATGGATTGGCTGGAGGATCTGAGAGAAGCTCGCTCCGGCGTGTACCCGTGTTTATTTTTCGGGAATGGCTTCCTTAACTGTTCACCCGCTGCAGCCTACCTGGCAACGCAAGCCAGGAACGCGGACAAACTCCAGACCGGGCCCCTAAATGCCCCATGGCCACTCTCGACTCAGTTTCGCCACTTCGTTTTAGGTTATTAAAATGATACGCAATATTTTTTTATTCGTTTTTTTCATAAGGGGGGAAATAAATCACATTGTGTTGTGATCAGCTGTGTGGCGCGGCATAAAATGAACAGCGAGGTCCTCACACCCGAATGGCTGTGTTCACGAGCCCAGCCGCGGTAAAGAACCCAGCCGCAGTGAAGAACCCAGCCGCGTCGGTGTTGGAAAACAGCTTCTCCGCACGGTGTGACACGCGCAAGGGTACACTGTCTGCTTTAAGACATAAAAACACACCCGCATAAACACACTCGCAGTGATGTGAGTGAGAGATGGGGGGGGGGGTTGACAAGGGGTGCCAAGAGTGCAGGGGGTGGCAAGCGATGATCTATTTTTTCCTCATTACCCTGCTGTATACACGCGGCTCATTTACATTCATGGTTATCCAGATAATGAAGCTTTCAATCCGGAGGATCCTGTGGCGAGAACAATGAACCCAATTACCTCCCACCGCCCGCGAGATGGGACGGCAGACCCGGAGACAGATGGGAAGAGCCGCGGTCGGCCGGCAAACCAATCACATTCATCTCGCTCCCTCGTTTCCCCTTGTCCTCGCGTGCGCTCCTGCTTATCAACAGGCGGAGCCTGGAGCCCAGAGACCAAACGCTGCGCACCCCCAACCCCCGGTCTTTCAGGCCTGGGTTCTTTTGAGCCCACTTTGTCTCCCCTCTCTCTCTCCCAGACACTCCAGCTTCTCTCTTCCTTCATGTGCTAATAGAACCTACTTGATCTTTAACCCCTCCTTTTTTTACTTTTTTACTTCCATTGTTAAAAATCTATCTGCATATCGCTGGAAATCTTTTATGAGTTTGTGTGGCATTCCAGATAAATCCTGTTCTTTTAAACGATCCCTCGTTTGTGTTTCACTCAAATTGTCCATCTCGACCACGTTTGCAGAGAATATAACAAACCATTAGCTCTGCAGTATTAAAATGAAAGGTCTTGAGACATACGTACGAAATGTTGAATTTTGATAGCGCTACATCCAAATACAACATCAAAGGAACATATTACCATTTTGCATGATCCAGTACATTACAATACAGAGAGCAGGAACAGTTTTTATATCTTTTAGTTTAATATTTGGAATCGCCAGTAGTGGCTACTCCAACTCACTTTGTGCGACTAGTCTCCTCCAATCCTAGTCAACTAAAAAGGCCTCCGACTCTCTTTTCCACTCTGCAGGCTACACAGCTGTAGGTTTAGTGCAGATCGGAGGAGAGGCACATCCTTCTTCGTTGTACTGACCAGCCAGGGAGGCTGGTAGGAGATGCTCTTTAGCGAGGTAACCCACCCCAGCCCACCACTGTTAGTAGTATAGAGTGGTACAACAATGGGCAAGGAATTGGAATCCTGTCCCTTTAAGACCTGCCAGCCAACAACAGCACCTGTTGAATATTCATCAGCTGGGAAAATGGAACTGCTGGGAGCACTAGCTAATCAGCTACAGAGTGAAAGATTTTGGATCAATAACTTTTTTTATCACGTTTTATAAGTATCAATACTGGGCAGCTGATTAAAATGGTTGCACGGGTCCTTACAAATAGATATAAACACTGTTATTACTATATAAAAAAAATAATACTAGCTGCCTCCCGAGTGGTTTTTAGTCAGAGCATAGCTGAGTTCAGGCTAAACTTAAGTCCACTTAAGTCCAAAATTAGATTTTTGCAAGCTTCACAGCGGTTCAACGTATTTCACAGCGGTCACAAAGTTCCCATGAATCTCACAAACTTCCACGTTCGCGGACCACAGCGTCCTCTCAGAACACAATTCACTTTATGTAAGTGGGTGTATTGCAAGTGAAGGTTTGTAGGTGCCAAATTTATTAACACACCCAGTTATGAATACATTTCAGGTTTTATTTATAGTCAGTGTAGAAATTGTGCAGGCTACATTCACAAGAAAGCAGGGCTGCTCGCGGCGAAATTAATTCATCCCGTTTTTGGCCATCAGTAGTAGCAAGAGAAAAAGGTGAAATCGGATGGATGGGTCGCTTCAACTCCTCCATTCAGCGGCCGCGATTTCCTCGCTCGAGAAATTGGTTGTTCTTCATATGTTTAACGCAGTCATGGAATAACAACGTCCTTATCAGTTACTCTTTGATTCGAATCGACAATTATTTGCGGCGGTGTTTTTTTTTTTTATCCCTTGAAGGGTGAATTCACCAGTACGTACAATGGAATTTGCATTTTGTTTCTTAGGATGCTATTTAACTGTTTCTTTGCTTTTACGTTTGTCTGAAAACGGGCACAGTTGTGTCCCCGGTGAAGCTGTGTGGAGACAATACCAGCCAAGGGATTAAAGGTTCCCCGGTAAGCGCAGAGCTCCTGCTCGACATCCCTGTGCTCGTAAGAGAACACAAATTAGCCCAGCAACGTAGTGAATAATGGGTCGGGGTTGGGTCGGGGTTGGGTCGGGGGGGGCTTCCCGTCGCTTCTGATCAACAGTGTATGCAGAGAGAGCGGGTGCCGGACAAAAATACCAGCAGAAACAGAAGCGTGACATTACGGCGCAGACTGCCGAGAAACACCGCAAGCAAGCTAATATGGAAAGTCAGGTGAGCAAGGAGCTGAAGGAATATATGAGGTATGTCGATGTTGGACACCTAGGCGAATTCAAAGTATGATGCACAAATAAGATTCTGTGAAACAGAGTGAGATTTTCATTTTACGTCGAAGGCCCTCACGTATCTGAAACGCTTCGATACACTTAAATCCCTCGGTTAACCGTCCGCCGGAAAAATAAGCGTCGTTTTGACTGCTTGTTATGCATGATAAGTTAAGTTATTCAGGACAGATTCTTGTTTCACCCTTTTCTGGTATCAGCAAAACAAACCATCTTTGTATTATCAGCAACCATGTACAGATATGGTGACTATGTTATAGTGTCATAAATAATAAAGTATTATATTACAGAAGAAGATCTGAGATAGAAGCCACAGTACTAGATTTCATTGCAGAAATAAATTATTTCTGTTAATAGAATAACCGTTGGATTCCTCTGTGTTCTTTTAGGCGTTACAAACTTACATAAGGTGAAATTTTGATGCAGCATTACTGCTCTTCGGCAACAGACCAAAATAAAATCCTTTTTTCCCGTTCCGGGGGGGGATTGGGGTGGGTGTCCAGTTTGAAATGAAACCTGAGAGCAGAAGCGGGCTCACAGCTGTCAGATGTGGACGTGGTTTCCAGAGCTGTGGCTCTCACTAATGACCAGGCACTCCGAGTTCCCCCTGCTCCCGTGGGGAAACAGCTGCTACCGTCGACAGCCCTTTCTCTGGCCTTTGAGGGGGTCGTGGGGCTGGCCACGGTCCTGCCCGGCAGAAGCACGGACGCCTTGTGCCAGCCTGGTGGCTAAACTCGCTGAAGCCCTCATCCAGCCAATTTTCTCAGCCGCCACGCCAAGCTGCCCCTAATAGGGACACTGGTGACTACCTGCGGTGAGTTCCTCTCGAAGACAGGGGGCGATATAGCAAGGACAACTAGACTCTGGGTTTCTTTTCCTTTTTTGTAGAGTTAGAAGAAGAAGAAAAATGTATCTGTTTGCTTCACTCCAAACCAATCTAGTTAAGTGACAAAACCTTTTTTTCCTGTTATTTCACTCTCTCATATTCATATATAGCCTCTGGTTAGGCTTACCCTTTAGACTTAGATATGCAATCACAACAAGGAAAAAAAAGTCTGTTAATTGCCATGCAGCACACAAAATTACCCACTTCTGCTCCGTACAGTAATTCCACCCACGCACGCCCCTGTTATCGGGAGTGCCTCGAGTAAGGCTTCAACGCAGGGTGTAGGGTTTGTTGTGCAGCCAATGTTGCACCAGACGTGCAGGACTCGTACACCACTAAAAGATTCACTCGGTAGTTTGCTTCAGAGAAAGTACCGATTAGGATACAAGGGGTCTGGGAGAGTGAAAAAACGGAAGACAACCTTTCTGCAGGGTGTGGCTATTTAAACAAGTCAGCGAGGTATTTTCTTTGTTTTTAGTATTTTTTTTTTTTTTCGCTTTTACTGTGTCCCCAATGTCGGTCTGTTTTTGTTTTGTTTTTCGAGTCCTGTGATGGTCTGGGTTTTTGCATTCAGAATAAATTCTTTAGATAAAGTACCGGCGGTTGAAGCAGTTGCATCACAGATGCTGCAAAATTAGACAAATGAAGGTATATTGTCATATGCTGGTTAAAGTCCCACCCCAGCTGTTGTGTCCTTAAGCAGGGTACTAAACCTGAATTGCTTCAGTAAAATATCCAGCTGTACAAGTGGATGGACGTAGCAATTGTAAGCTGTGTAAGTTGCTTTGGATAAAAGCATCCGCTAACCAACTAAATAAACGAAATAGAAATATATTAATATATAATATTAATGTTGGGGCCAGCCACAAAAACTCCCTTCTCACAATATTAAATATTTGTTTTCATATTGCCATCAATGTTTAAAGAGTGACAACGCCTTATCTCCCATCATTTCTTGCTCTCTCTCTCGCTCACAGTCTTGCTCTACCTTTCTCTCTCGTTCTTGGACACGGGCAGACCAGTTGAGTCACCACGGCAACCTCTCACAACCTGAGACATGAGCCACCTGAGTTCTGTCGGCTGTCATGTGCCAGCTCCGAACAGAACCCCTGCAATCAGAACCCTCTCCTGTCATTTTCCAGGAGTATGTCTTGACTGCTGGAGGAAAACAGGGACTTATTTTCAGGTGGGGGGGGCGGCCCCCGGGCGGGGGGGGGGGGGGGGGGGGGGGGGGGGTGGGGGGGGGGGGGGGGGGGGGGGGGGGGGGGGGGGGGGGGGGGG
>JAOYSI010000028.1:1243821-1274345 GCA_025775065.1 Hiodon alosoides | reverse complement strand
CCCAGCTCACACTAGACTATATTAGATATAGAGAGAGAGTGAGAGAGATAGATAGATAGATACACAGAGAGAGAGAGAGAGAGAGAGAGACAAAAAAACAGAAAAAGACAACTACCTCCACGGCTTTCACTGTCGGCTGGCTTCACCTGGATGGGGCGAGTCATCTGGAAAGCAAGGGAGAAGGCATGGTTAGCTGTTGTGTGTGAAAATGCTGCTGATGAGGTAATGAGCTTTGAGCATGAAGCATGTAGCCCAGCAAGAGCAGCTGTTGCCAGACAACAAACCAAGCTGTAGAGGGAATCCAAAGTCTGTAGTCTACCCCACAATCCCCCCCCCCCCCCCCCAAAAAAAACATGCTACACTCTAGGTTAGGGCAACCAAACTGAACACATGGAGAGGGGACCTTGTTTGTGTATTTGTGCACATAACCTGCCAGTCCTGACGGCTAAGGAGGAAATGCAACTATAATAAAACTCAATACAGCCACAGGAGGAAAGAGATCGATGCAGTCCAATCGATCCCTGGCATTCATTTGTGGAGCGTGCAAGGCTGGGAAGGGTTCTGTGGTTAGAAGGTCCCTGTAGTCAACTACAGCCTGATAAGAATGAAGTTTGCTGAACGAGGTGTTCCTGCTGTCACAGTGCCATCCATGCCATGTTTTTCTCCTCTTTCACTGCTCCTGTGTTTAATTCCGTCACCCCAGTTCAGGCTGAATAGTTTTTACAAAATATTTTTTCTTCTAAAGATCCCATGTTTCATGAATAAAAAGCGTCTATTGTAGAGAAAGCTGCAAGAACGCCCAAGTTAAAATTCAGATAACAATGACATTGTGTCTTACCCATCTCATAGACTTTGGGCGGGCAATACTGAGAAACTCAAATAACCTTTTAGGGATACAGTTTTATATAGTTGTGCTTTTCCACCCAGGGGGGAAAGAAGTAGAAAGACAATTCACACCAAGCATATTTCCTTTTTCTTCATTGTGTTCCTATGAAACATGGCACCTATGCAAACAAATTGCTTTAATAACGGTGCGTCAGATATGCATTTCATGAAAAAAACTAAGTCCTGCACCGATTTGTAGCAAGATTAATTCTTGTCCTTCATGGCCATATCAAACATCTGTCAAACACCAGAAATAAGCACTATTTTCATTGCTGATAACTATTGGCCGCCTCCTCGGAATTAAAATCTAAGATCAACGTTTTTTTGTGACAATTTTTTTTTTCTTTTTTTCTCTCCGTCAATGTATTTCTTGTGCCGTCCAATTCCAGAACAGAGCTAAAAAGGTCAGATTTAAAGACAGGGCAGTCCCATAAAAGCATGACTTGTTCAAGGAGAAACACCATAATGGGATTTTAAAGTGTCTTAATAACTTGCTGATATATGGGGGAGAGGGCCAGGCCAGATTCATTAAGTGCTAAACATATCAATTTTCACCTTGGGGAATAAAATAACCTTCTTCCCAGGCATCATTGCCTTAATGTAACCATGGTAAATAATAACTAGTTTGGGCAACGCTGGAAGGGGATAATGTTTTTGAAAAGGTTAAGGTTCAGAGAACATGCTTGTGTCTCCTTCATGTATAATATGACCCTTTCCCCGAAGAATTTATGTGAAGAGATTCAATTCACAAAGTGCCCAACTGCCATTAGGCGTGTGAGAAAATACATGAACTGTTTCTTGGTATTTATGTTTAGCGATGGTTTAATTTATGCCATGCTCACCCCATCCCTATCTTTTATAAGACTATATAGGATACTTTTCAGCTTCTGGAGTGGGGTACTCATTTAATTATGTTGCCCCTCCAAAGGGAAAAACAACCATACCTCACGGAGCCCTTAACACAGGATTTATGAGGTCTGCAGAGTTTTATTTAGGTAGTCTTATCGTGTGATGTGCACTTTAGCTAGTGAAAGCTTGCGTACAGAAAAGACAGATGTGGTACTGTACCTATGTACCCTTCCACCGCAGCCTCCATTTGTTTCTGTTCACACTCAGAGTTTACTGTACCTTCAGGTAACAGACCATACCTGGGAAGGCACCCTAATTTTATCATGCCCAATACAAATCTATAGCAGAGTTGCCTGCTTTTAATCTGTCTGGTTTGGAAGGTGCCAATAAGTAAGGGTTAATGAGACCTGGCTCTGTCATGTGATCACCTCTAAGCAGTGTTTCTCAATCTTACCTCCCTTTTCATTCTGAGTGTTGATCCTAATAACTGTTGATAAACTGAATCGGATTTGACTGCTTTAAAACTGAATGTGTAGATATTCCCAGGATTGTGGTTTCTGACTGAAACTTCCATTGAAGTTGATGTTCGGGGTGTGAGGTATATGGGACCCCTGGGTCTCCGAGGATTACAACACATCCACTAGAAAGTAAAAAAAAAAAAAAAATTATTTTTTTTTCTTTCTCATTTACCCTGAAATCCGCGTATCTAGGTAAAGAAGACCTCTGCTCAGTAATTGGGTGGTTGTCAGAAGAACCTCTTGCTCATAAGAGACCGTTATGAAAGTGTAATTGTGAGATGAACCATTGTTTTCGAACATGACAGTAAGATGCAGAATGTCTTATCCACTTACCATCATCTGTTATGCATAATGCGTACTATAATTCCGCATGTGGTTTAGTTCAGAGACTGGGTAAAATTGCATCAGAAATGCACTGCATTGCGAATCAAACATGCTAATGGTCTTATTCATGTTAAATGGAAAACAGCCAACCAGTTGTATATTGGCAATAACAAGATCATCATAGGACACTTTCCACTGTTATTTCTTCCAGGAATATAAATATTCTGACTAGTGTATGCCAGCTATGATAATTCATACTTCCAATTATCGATTTAAAAGAGTGCCCAACAGTGACAGGACAAAGCCTTTGTTTAGCTAATGAATCGACTGAGGCTAGACTGACAGAGAGATGGAGCGAGAGAGAGAGAGAGAGAGAGACAGAGAGTGTTGAAAGTCTGAAGCGTAACATATAGAGACTGCTGGAAAAATTTAAAGGTGGAAACGGGGGGAAAAATTAGTTGAGAATTAAAAAAATGATCAACAAGAGGCAAACTGGGAGAAAATATGAACTTAGGGAAGAAGCAGGCACAAAGGGATGTTACCACGTAGTGGTTCTTATTTAAAGGGGCCACATTTAGCTAATGGATCTGCAACCAGGGAGAAAGCCTATTAAAACAGACAATGGAAAAAGAGCTGGAGTAGGAAAGCGCTCCCTGTGAGTTTGGTGGTGGAACCTTGTGCTGCCGAGGAAGTGCTGATAAGTGCCTTTGCCGCATGGGCCTGTCACAGCCACTATCCTCAGAGATTTGTATCGCAGCCAAACCAACAAGAACTGGAGGTTAGACAGGCCACCGGCTACCGAGACAATCAGCGCTATCGGCCTGCTAGGGACCTAGTCCCGCCCCCCTCCACTGGAACAGTAAAGATGATCACATCCGATGAAACACCCTTTGCCATGGCCGAGGGCCAAAAGGGGGAGATTTTCTGGCCCTTCCCGGTGTCCTCGTTTTGCTGCGCTGTGCGAGCCGTCACACCGAGAGGGGCTCCAGGCCTGCCTCTGTGTATTTACAGACTGGGAAACTACTCAGTAAGCTGTTTACTAAGCGTCTTCCACCTCGCTGGCCGCTATTTCCCCCGCTCTCCGTCATCCTCTGTCGCATGACTCCAGGCTGTCCCAAGGCCTCCCTCGGGGGACAACATCTGTGCATTTCGGATCGTAGCATCTGCTTATAAGAATGGGAAAGAGCCATTCATTGAAAATTGCTCTTCCAGGTACATGGTGATGTAGGACATCACTGGAGTTTTCTTTTAAAAGATAACTGATGTTAGTGCATAACGTTGACTTGATTGAAAAAATTTTTCCTAAATAATATTCACTGAGCGTGGCAGTTAATAACCTTTTATTATGAATGTAATTATTATTATGACTATTGTTATCTTTTGCAGAGCAGAGGTCACATCTTACAGACATAGAGCTTGATTACTGGACCGCCGTTAGAGTAAACCTCCTACAGCAGTGCCCCATGAGGGATGTCACAAATGGGTCTGAAGTCTCTGGTTCTAACCATTATGTCCACAGTGTGTCCCAGTATTGTTCATTCAGACTTGAATATACGCTTTGTACCTTAACCGCATTTCAATCTTGGTGATTAATAATTCATGATCACTTATTTCTACCATGTGGTGCAGTAAACAGCAGGGCGTAAATGAAATGGAATACCCTTTCGCTCTACAGAACGTCTTCAGTGAGTAAGTAAGTAAGACAAACACATGCCACTGACCATGCCCCTGAACCCAGCCCGGCTCTGTCTGTCCGTCATAGCAGCCAATGGAGCATTCCCAACGGAGCATTCCCAATGGAGCATTCCCAAAGGGAATGGGACCTTGGGGACAGTCGCCTTGAACTTGAAGAACTTCGAGCATGACATTATACAGTTTTGTATCATGCTGATACATGATTCAGCTTAGGAGGCTCCTCTTAGATCTATATTAACAAAATAAAATGGGCAGAGACATTTTAACTATCACTATCTTACTGTATTCTCCCCCATATTTATCATATGTGATATGAGAATTCATGTGTACGTCTTGGACATGGCCTGTTGAGAAGACAATGTAACTGAAAACATCATTATCAAGAAGAAGCCCCAATTATGCCAGTCTACCTGTATCATCCACCTGCGTCTAGAGTAACCACCTATGCACTTGTTGGGTGAGGCAGCAGGAGTTGAGTGGGGAAATAAAAGGCATATCAGACGTGTCTAGGAGGTATGGTGCAATCATCCCGCCTCTTCACATCAAGACACAAGCTGAAAGTGTGCCTATATCAGAAATTATGAAAAGATACCGTTTTTCAGCATATCATCTTTTTAAAACCTTATGTAAGGATACAGCAGAAGTGAATAACATACAGTATCGGTACTGTTGACAGATGCTTGTAATTTGTTTGAACTCAGATAAAACTACACAACTCAATATTGTCCTTTGCAGTGATTTAGTCTGGGGTGCCTTTCAGGAATCCTAATTAGGGACTACTCTCATTATACACGCAGACATGCACGCACACACACACAAACCCACGCGTGCACACACACACACACACAGTCACATACGACTGGTTGTTTTTTGTCCCGGCTGCGTGATGATGAGTTTGGGATGGTCTCTCTGTTGTCACTGCAAAAGCTGGAGTAGGACAGATTACAGGTCGGCACTTCGGTCAATAGGCAGTGCTTCCTGGACGCTGACCCATAATTCCCGGCACACCTATGCAGAGTTGACGTTTCTTTAATGGTGTACAGACGTCCAACGAGGCGAACCCCCCCGAGCACGATGATAGCCTATTAGCAATTCCCTACAGTTAGCATTTTTTCCCCCGCTACACCTCCCTTCCCCCCAAACGCATATACGCGCACTCTTCTGCACGGTGACCCTGGGGGGTTGACAACAGCCACGCCGAAGCAGGGGGGGAAAAGCAGCAGAAGAGGAAGAACTAAATGCAAAGAGAGGGGCAGTGAAGTGTGTCGTCTTGGCAGGTAGAGAGACCTAAACGAGCGTCAGTTGGTGTTGGAGGAGAGAGAGAGCGAGAGTGTGAGAGAAGGACCCCAGACTTGAACGCTAAATTGGCAGAACTGCCTGTCCATCTGCCCAAAGAGGCCTTCTCAGAATAATAAAGTGCCTGGCTGTCTCCGTCAGCGCAGTGTCCTCTCTCACACATCAGCAGGGTGACGGCACACTCCCAGTGAGATAGGCCTGGCTTCACTGGGGCTCGCTTACTGATCCAGCCAGAAGCAATGTACTTTATTGTTGTTATAATTATTATTTTAATCATCATTATTATCACAAACCTTGTTTGTCTGTTTGTTTGCCTGACTGAATTTACATTCCTAGACATCCACAGTATGGCAGGAACTAATGACACCAGTGCTTCACCGCCTTTTGGGAGGCCATTCATACTTGATCAGTGCACTGCACGACGGGCATCTCACTTGCCTAGCAGCGTCAGCTTGTTGATTGGGCGTTGGATTAGCAGCGAGCCAGAGCTCAGAGGAGCGGCACGAGTCCACAGCCTGGTCCTTCCATCTGCCGAGTGCCCGATTTCCTGCATACCGACGCAGGCCGTCACGCCACACCGCCGCCTGCTGCCGCCCTCTGCGCCGACTCCGCCGCAGTCCCCAGCACAAGCTAAACTTTCACCAACTGCTTGGCTCTTTGTCTCCCATCCAGTTAGAGTAGTTTATATTGAGTAGGGAGCAGGGGCACCAACAACTACGTTTTCCTCGCTACTCCTCCGAATCCGAGGCAAGTGGTATCAAAGTCGGCACATCTGCGTCTCACCTGTGTGGCTGTGACACGCAGTCACTTTAAAAAGAAGCATCACAAAAACCACCACCAGACTGACGTTGTTTAACAGCCAGCGCTAGAGTCACATGTGCTCAGACGCTCCTCTTTGGATTACTTTGTCTACTTGCCTCATTTCTGTGAAGTGCAGATTCTGCAGACGATTTACAGCCCTGGGTCAGTATTGCGGTAAAGTCAGGTAAACCATGTTCGGCCCTGCAGCAGTTTTTCAATTCAGGGCTCTCCATCACACCTCCAATATCCCTGGGTCTTAATTGTTTTCCATAAATTTGACCACTGATTTCTTTTAATCTCTTACGGCCGTTTGGGGAACACTTTGGGCCTGCTTGCTCAAATTACTTGGTGCTTCACAGTCGCAGTAAGAAGACAAGATCTATGCAACGGGAGAATGCATGGACAGCTCCATCAGTTCTCACAAGCAACGTCGCGTCTCAGGTATTCCTGTAAAGTGTCAAAGCCATTCCCACAAGCCCCTGTGCTAAGGTATCGCTTCGTTCAGCGTGCCAAGAGGAGTGTGCAGCGGGGCGCTTCTTCCCCAGCAGAGCAAGCCAAAGAAAGAAAGAAAAGAGGCCAAGAAAAGTAATTTAGTTTCATAGTTCATCTTCATCTGTGTCTTGTCTTAAAACCCAATTCATGAAATAGGTCCTGCTGAAAATCAATGCAGGCCCAAGGCAGGGAAAGGTCACTCACTTGGCGCAGGTGGCCTTTGTGGACTGCTAAACCTCACGCTTGTACTGTGAAGCATTTCTAAGTAGAATTAATGGAGATATTGATTATTCTGCGCACAACATAAATTGAACTAAGCAGGGAATCATTTTAAAACCGTAACTGTAGCATGGCTTGAAATGAGACACATTCATTGACTCCTAGGCCAGAGTTCTTAGAAACCACAAAGCAAAGACCTAAAGAAAGATAAAGATTTTTGTTATACAGATGCTTTCTCTCAACCAGAGCGCGCACACGTTTAAGAGGATGGGGTGGGCCGGATCCGTTTACTAAGTTCTGACACCCTTTGTGTCTGACCGAATTCCCTTTAGAGAAATGCAGCAATGTGACAGTCTTGAATTCCCTTTTGCATCTCCCCCCCCCTCCCCCCCCAGTCTTACTCCTCATCACTAGTTCCCTTCAGGCTTCTCATATCTAAAACATTTTCCCTTGTTTAAAGTAAAATCAATAAAAAAATCAGGAGAGACAAATCTCTGTGTGTCGCCCCCGCGGGCAAAGCCAGCCCACTCCCAGATTCAACATGCCTCAGACATGGGAGGCGACGGGTAGGGTGGGGAGGAGGGGTGTTGAGGGAGCACAAAGGGCGGGGACGACGGGGAGAGTGCGTGTCAACAACAGGACTGCCCAATAGGAAACCTCTTCCCAATGCTAACCTCAGATTCGTGAGGGATTGCCATACATATGGAATTCAGCACGTGGAACTGTCTACATAGCAGAATGAAGAATGGCTTACGGGGGTAATTCCAGTATTCTGTACTCTTTGTTCTTTCACGCTGTGAACTCACACAGACACTATGTTCAGCTTCCTGTTTGCAATTTGTGTGAGTCAAATGGTATTAGCTATTTGGTTGCTGTGCTTACATGTGCTAAAAATCTATTATTGTAATTAAAGGTCCAAAAACTGAATTATACGTCCTTACGTTCTTATTAAGTGTGTAGGTTTCAAAATTGAATTTTGCACCAGACACGGAGGACT
Organism: Hiodon alosoides; assembly: GCA_025775065.1. Lineage (NCBI taxonomy): Eukaryota > Metazoa > Chordata > Actinopteri > Hiodontiformes > Hiodontidae > Hiodon > Hiodon alosoides. The sequence continues at coordinate 1,266,269 of JAOYSI010000028.1, read as the reverse complement.
GGTTTGCCGGTAAATGACGAGGACATATCTCTGGACTGAAATGGTTTACAGAACTACGCCTAAGCCCACTTGACACAGGAAACTCAGTTAAGCACATGCAGACCCTCCCGGCGGAATTACATTGCCTAACATTTCTAAAACCTTCACCTTGAGCCAGTACCAACTTAAGCAGCTTAAACTGAAAGAGCATGCAAAGCACCGGGAGAAATTAAATATATAAAAGTGACAAGTGGCCACTTAACCAAAGACTCGCTCTCTCTTGATGAGCCACATGTCTCTACAAACCTAGACACTGACTGGTCAAGTCTATTCAGTTTGCACATTGTGGTAATTCAGTAAAAACACAAATGAGCCTAGCCGCAGGGGCGGATGTTTCACCGTTTTAAATAAGGAGACGTCCTCTCTCATTCACCGCAACGCTGCGCCACTAACTGCTATGATGATCAAGCTCAGGAATTAACGTCCTGTATGGACTTCATTGATTTCCCTGATTGCAATTCGATGGCAAATAACGTCACTTTTCACAGATAATTACAGCCAACACTCCCCAATGCTACCGCTTCATTTTCGGTCCACTGTTGTAAAGTGAATTACCGTGCCTTATAGCCACCCCCACCCCCCCACCCATCCTTCCCCCACTCCACCCCCACTCCCGTGGTGCTTAAGCCTTCTGTGAATCCGAGAGAATAATTACTGATCTCATCAAAGGTCATAAGGTCAGCCATCCCTATGCCCTGCCATTAGTCTTTCAGGGTCACAGATTTCATTTTGCATCATTGCATTATTTACAGGACATCTATCCTGACCCAGCTGAGGAAGTGAGACACAGCCTGAAAGAAAATGGGCTGTAACGCCTGCTTAATGACACAAGCTTTCTGAGTAGTGGCAAACCCAGTCCTACCGCACTGCTCTCAACTCTGAACTTGCTGCTGGGTACTGGTCTTCCATTGCTTTTGCCCTCTCTCTCTTGACTGGCTTTTGCACAAAGGACTAAAAATCCTAATTTAGCAAGTTGCTCTAAGACTGTGCTTTAAGCAGTCCACTCAGGAGACTCTTCTCCATTAGTGGCTGGAGGTAGAGACCTTGGAAATGTTAGCCCTCCCTAAGCCTGCCATCTCAAAAAGGAATATATCTGAGATAATTATTCTTATGAGAGATTATTTTTCATGTTCTGTCATGGACAGTTGATCTTTGGCTGGAACGAGTGGAAGGAGAGGCCCTCAAATATCCGTCATTGTAAAAGGACATAAACTGTACAGTTTTAAATGCCGCAATTGAAGAAAAGGAGTATTTAAGTTCAGTGTATGTATTGCGGTCCTTCAGTTTCTTAACTTTTGGAGTGTATGAATACAGACTACATGACTTAAATACGCTGACAAATGTCTTACAGAGGCCGATAGTCGATAGGCACAGATATGCTACAACTATGCCTATGCCACTATCTGGCTCTACTCTTTGCTGGTTTGCGTATTCGTACTGAACCGTCTTAACATGCACTGCAATCTGCAATGATCCATCAGTCCATAATGTCTGTCTGTTGGGAGGAGACCACTACTGAAGGTGCTTCTGCTATCCCATCACATAGAGGGGTTACGGATGAGCTGGTAAGACAGCCCATGGACTGAGAGATGCTGCACCACCCTAGCCTTTACAAAAAGTGTTAAATCATGCTTACAATCCTGGTTTGAAGTTCACTGTTTAGGATTAAAAAGTAATCTGCCAGGATTTGGAAGTTTTGAAGAGAAGCCATGTGCCCCAGTCATTATACAGGGGGAAAATATACCACAGGAGTCATACAGGTTCAATATGGCTGATGTTGAAAAATCAGCTGTCCTGGAGAGCAATTCAGAAAGAGGAGAGGAGGGGACACAACATTTTCACTGCTGTATTGTACTAAGGAAAGCCAGGGCCACTCGCTTATCTCTGTTGTTTTTTTGAGCAAAAGAAAGACACTGACTACCAAGAAGTTCACGGAATGCATCGGTCTTCAGCAATTATCCGGCTGTTTTGACTTATTATTTACATATGTCAAACAGCATCCTAATTTTCACCACCTAATGAGGGAATCTGCTTGACTGACCAATAGCAGACTAAATGGCAGTGTGATACTTTAGAAGACAAATGCACCATTTCATAGAAATAGGGTTTACAATGCCGGGTCTTGCATGGCTGTATATGACTAGTGCTCACCAGTGGCTTATTTATATGCATTTGAATGTAAAGGACAGAGCTGTCATATTACAACTCAGATTCCCATTAGGTAAAACTAACAAATTTGATATGTTTGAGGGCAAATACCACATAGCAGATAAATGTGGCAGTACAGTTAATAGGTAGAAGCATCAGCAGATTGTTTTTACCGTGAGAGAGAAATACAAGCATAATGAATCCATTAAACAAGGATATATAACGCAGCAAGCTTGTTTATAAAACAGCAAATCAGTCTCACTTTGCATATACGCAAACACGTTCCTAGTTCCTTGAGTGCCACAGTGGTGGCAGGCACAGGCAATGGCAGGTCCTTTAAATCCCACCTGCCAATTAGAGAATCCTGATGGGGGGGAAGGGTTTGGCAGCAATGAGCTTGAGGCTGTCAGAGATGGCAGTGTGGTTATGTGGAGTAATTCGGCCTCGCTCGCCTGTCTGTCCGGTGGAATAAAAGGGGTCAGCGTCATGTGATCAGCAACTTTCATTTATATGTAAATGACCACATCGCTATTGCTGCCGCCGCTGCTATGGCTGCTCCACCCACCCAGGCTCTCCCTGTCTATCTCGGCCTCCATCCATCTCTTTGGATCGGTCTTAAAACTTGAGCCCAGGATACAGCCTATTCGCTGACGTTCTATTTTTAGGATTTAGTTTCCAATTAGAGATAATGGAGTTTAATTAAAGCACCTACAGCTGCAGCCAAATGCCTACAGATATGCGCTCGTACGCTCACGTAAAAAGATGATAAAATAATCATTTTAGTGCAATCTTTAGCGGACCAGATTTACACCATGGCACAGCGTTTTCCAACATTCTAAAAATAGAAAAAAAGCTATTAGCGGAAAATAGCAGGTAAAAGTGTCTCATTGCCTCAGTGATAAGTCCAAGTGGAAATGGCAGGTAGACTGCCTGTTTAGGTGTCCTTTGCGCAAGTTTGCCCAAAGTTAGACAACGTGTTCACTGTTGCAGAAAGTTGGACAATGTGTTCCAGTTTATCTAGCTGGGAAGTGCAAGCCTTTTCTTTTCTTGGGGAATACGCTTGTTGAGAAATGACAATTATTACATTTCATTTACATTTCTTAGCTGACAATCTTTTTCTTTTCTTTTTAAGGGACCTGAGTGATTGATGTTCTGCTACAGTATTTTAGCATGATATTACTTGCTGGAGTTTGCCGGTTTATTTGTTATACTGTATCAAGGCAGTCCTGTAATTATGCATTCATTGCATTATACGATTTTTAAAATTTACATTCCTCTTCAGTATTTATCTATATGATATGTTTATTTATGCCCAGCCCATAACTAAAATATGTAAGAGAGCATAATTCAGCACTTTTGCTCTAAAAATATCTGATTTAAGTTGAGTAAATAATGAATGCGGCAAAGTAAACCCATCTGCTTCACAGCTGGGCCAGAGCAAGGCACATGGAGCTGCATTTAAAAGGTCCAGGTTGTGAATGTTAAAGATCTCCTTTAATGGGGTGAAAATATCTCTGTATTATTTTTTTCTTGCCACTCCTCCCACTCTCTTCCTCTTCCAATGTATGTGTTGATTTTAAATAATTACCCTAAGGTGGGTGTTTATTTTCTGTTTTGATCTGACACTCTCCTTTGACCTGAATTAGTCACTTTTCCATAGGGTGCTCTCCTCCATAATAACAATCTCAGTGTCTCGCTAGTCTAAAAAAAAAAAAACACCTGAACACATGCCCATTACACTGCTAAGAGAACGTATCCAGATGTTGTGTATTGCACACAGAGGGACACGTTTGGCCTGGCATTGACATTGTATCAAAAGCTCCGCGAAGCACGGGGGCGTCCTACGGCATTGATCCTCTTCAAGGCACCCAACGCGTCTCCCCTTCACATCTCACACAGCGTTTCGCTCTGCTGGCTCCGTTTCTCCCTTCACCATGTAGTACCAATAAAAGTACATTCAATAATAACTGAAGATAATACATTCAATCGGAGAACCTTTTAAGACAAACGGCTCCAGAGATGGACGATGTCATTCCTGTGCTGCATTCGGAGGCCCCTGCCTCCTGTTGGGCTTCATCATCTACTACTGCACTCTACTAATCTGCGTCGTTAGGGCCGACGGCTTCCCCGCTAAACCCTGGAGGAATCCGTCTTTTTACCCCAGCGAAGCCACCACACTCCCTCCCCTCGGCCACTGCGCTCTGCTGCCACCGCTCTATAAATCGCGATGAATAAAACCCAACACAGTATAATCAATGGACTGACTCGCGCTGCCCCGACGTCCGCCATGAACATAAAAAGATTCAAGGCAAACAAAGAAGTAAAAGTGCTTTTTTTAAAAAGACGTTTTTGTAAAAGAGACCAGAGTCTAGGGCGTTCGTTACCATTTCAGAGGTGTGTCATGTGCTTTGCTCCTCCGCTTCCTTGGGAAATGTGTCAACTGCGACATGGATTCAGCCCGATCTCCTTTATTGGAAATTTTATGTGTGTCACTAAGCATAGATTGGCTAGGTTAACAACCGCTAATGCTGCTGTGGTGCGCTGATACGTGATCAAGGTTCTAGTGCAATGGGGTTGGGTACAGTCGTTGCTATGGAAGAAACTTAATGTTGGTACTTCTCTTTTGGATAACCTCCATGAGCAGGAGGTTGAAATAAAGTAAATTAACCCTTTCTGTTCCTACATCCCATAAAGTAAAATTGTAATTGTCTCCAATGGATATGAAAACGATCACGCATGCCTGATTGTGGGGTTCTTTATGTCTGCTGGAAACACAGGAGCTATTGAACGCAAAGCAGCCAGCACTTTATCATGAGCGAATAGGGGGATTTCTCTAGAGGTGATTCATTGTCTTGGTTAATGTATCACTCACCCTTAAACTAATATTGTAACAAAACCCATAATCTCAGCTGTTTGGGAAAACCTGCAGTGCATAAACAAAGCATCCGGGCCATAGGAACCAAAGGAAGGCACACACACTGGTGTTCTCAATTTTTGCAATTTGCATTTGTCAAGCTGTCCATACTTTTAGCAAAAACATATTTAAACATGCTGGACTATGACAACTGAAAGGCTTTCTCTGGAAAGGTCTAATGCAGCCTTAAAAAAAATTATTAATTCATATATTTAATCATTTTTTCATTTTTTTTGATAGGTATGTCAGGGATGCGTGAACTTAGAAGACCGTAGAAATATGGTGCCCATTGGTCACGTGGTGGCACTGATGCAGTAAAGTAAAGTTAAATTACTGTAACTCAAAATAAGTCTCCTAGCTACGTTCTCTCATGGTCTCTTGGACTGTTGAAGTCCATCATGAGGGATTTTTCACTATTTTGACTTTCATGAAAAACCTTTAAGTATCTTCTTCTCAGGGATGCCAAACTTAATGCGTATACTCTCTGATAAAAGCCTACTCAGTCCTATCCCTTCAGCATTAAAAAATATGCATACTGGTGGAGGTACATACTTCGTACATATGTACTTATGAAACAACAGAACCCTAAAATGGCTAATTCTAGGTATTTCTTTAAAAAAAAAATCTTCTTAATGAACCGTAAGTCTGTTAAACAGTAAATCTGGCATCTGTTGATACATGTTAAGTATATATAACATATGACACGATTGATGCTAAAGTACCTATTTTTGTGGACAATGTTATGTAAACCTGACAGAAATACTGCATGTCCATTGAGAATAGGTGTTATCTAAACTATTACCTCAATATATTTATGAAGGTTGTGCTAAATTATAAGGTGTTATGCCAGTCTTGACCTTGCTGCCCTGCCTGCATTGGTTGCAATGGGCAAAGGAGCAGGTGGACCCCACATTTTACATATACAATGTAAAAAGTTGAAATCTAACTGTATGTTTAAACACTCTTTTAAAATAAATGTTATTATTTCTTACGATTTAAATTTAAAAAAAATTTTTTTAGCAGACATAAATGGCTTACAAATGTCTAACGCACTGCATAGTAAGGTATTACTTAACAACCCCCAATTATAAAGGTCACGTGATTTCTAAAGTTTTTTTTTTTTTTGTAATAGGTCAGAATGTGTTAGAATGTTAGAATGAAGTTACCACAACATCCAGTAATGTGGACTGCTGAATAAGACCTTTGAATTCGTCAGCTCAAGATTCTGTAATTAAGACCTCCAATAACTCCAATAAGAAAATTCCAATAACTGCTGCAGCTCTAAGGAGAAATGAAAATGTAAATGTGCTGTACATCCAGTGGCACATTAATTCTGATCAGCAGAGCTGCAGAGTTGATGTGACTGTTTGTCCTAAGTGCGCTTGTCACCCAGCCGTTCTCATGGCTCGCAGCAAGCTCTTTTAATAAAAACGTCAACTCTGATATCGCTGGAGAAACCTTCAAAATCATCCCCAGGTCCCTCAGGAATACTCAGAAAAGGGTGGGACAGACAGGGAGAGAATGAACCAAAGTTGCCATGGCAACACCTGACCTTTAAAGGTGAACCAAAGTTGGGCAAAGTTGTCTTTCTTCTTCGCTTAAAGGGGAGTGACATTCAATAGTCCCCATAGGCAGAGGAAGGTAACAAACACCAAATAAAAGCTGCCGGCTGCTTAAATAAAGGACCTCTGTATTATCAACGTCCCAGAGCTGAGGTCTGGGGAAGCAGCCAGTCAGTTACTACGAAGCTTAACCCCTTCCCAGCCAGAGCAGCCAGCCCTAATGCTAATGTGGGAGTCACACGAGTGCTCAAACTCTGCTGCCTACCTAAGAGACTAATTTGAAATAATTACATGAAACATTTTAAGGTGACACAATAATGATGTCTGTATGGAAATGGAAATGTATTTAGAGAGCTGCTCAATTCTCTCTCCGAGCACTTCAGGTTGAGGGACATACTCTAAGAGGATTGTTCCTATGCAATTAAACATTACGTTGACAGCTTCTTTTTTAATTAGCTACTCTGGGGGTTCATTCAATGTTTTTTTTTTTTTTTCTACAATTATTTTTGGAAAGACTGAGCATGAACCTTAGAAGGTGTCTCTTCCATTCTTTATTACTAAGCTAAACTTAGGGAGTGATTTCACCAGTCTAATGCTTTTTTGACCTTGACTCAAACGCAGAACAATTTATCAGGAAAGAGGTTTGAATAATCACTGACCAAGAACCTAAAGTAGGCAATGCTTTCGAAAAGGACTCTATCCCCCTCCCCCATCTCTCCTTCCATCTTATCCAGCCTGTTTTCTATTAATTAAGAAGGAGCGGTGGCCCAAGGCAAACCGCATTCTCCAACAACTGTGTCGGCCCATGATTGGCTACTGTAATAGATCCTTGTCTCAGGAGTTTTAAATGATGCAAAGGTTTGCCCTTCCCTGTTCCTGTGGTTTGGGGCAAGCTCGGCCTGTGTAGCATTTCGAGGCCTAGCTTGTCCCTCCCATGTACCCCTCCATGGGGGCACATTTCGTGCTGTATTAGGGTTAGCAGATCACCGCCACCATTACAGCCTTTTGTTTTGATTCCATCTGAATGTTTGTGGCAAGCTTTCTTTATTGGACCATGTTTCTGGTCCTTTCTTTCTGGTTTCCTGAAAAGTAACCAGCAGTCTAGAAAAATAATTCGGTGACGAGATTATGCCTGGGTGTGGTGACAACCGTGTAGCGGTTTCCGGTTACGACTCGGTTTAAAAAGTGATATGGCAGCCTGAAAAAAATATCCGAAGTGTGATTATGGATATAATAGCTTTTGTATTCTGTTATCTCGTACTTAAAAATAAAAAGCTGTGAAAAAAGAGAGAGAATGAGCAGCAAGCTGAAGCCGTGCTGCGTTCCCCGCTAACTCCAGTCTCTCTGATGAATTTTAAACTGGCAGTGCAAACTGCATCTACAGCATAGAGATAGGTTTCCAGTCTGCGTTGGGCCTGCAGATCCACGCGGGGCCTTGGTAGGAGCGTCTCCTGGGATCGCGCCTCCCAATCCCCCTCCTCATTAGCGATGCTGAGAGGGTGCCACTCCCATCACCTATGCAAACTTTGCGCCTTATCTGGCGTAATCTCTTGGTAGATTTCTCTTACATCCCATAATGATCTGGTTATTACTTCAGGCTACACGGAGAGGGAGGGGATGAGGGCGGAGGGACAGGAGACAGGGAGGAAAGCGAGCCTACAGCGATGTTAACATCATGAGCGTTTATGCGGCTACGACCCCGGCAAAATCAAATAACTTGTCAGGATCCTGTCTTTTGTTCATCTAGCCCTCCCCAGGGAATGCTGCTATGTCCAATAAATACACAAATAAGCGCATAAATAAATAGTGCATCAACCCTCTCTTGACACATCCGAGACGGCACCTCAGGCGCCGGGAAACCGCGCACTCGTCTCCCCGGCGGAGCATAGGAGCTGCAGCTCACTCCGGGGTGACACATTTTCAGGGCAGGGGAGGGGCGGACAAAATCTTTCAAACGTTGCCGTTTCGAGGTGGAGGGAAGAGCTAAGGAATTGAAGGTGGGGGTGGGGGGGTGACCCTCTCTTCGCAGAGCGTTCCACAGCTTTGCACCTGCCGTGAGTGGTAAATCACAATGCCAAATCAGGCGTGCTGGAGAGAGCACCTCCATCCCTTTATGGGGCAGTTCCTGACGTACGGCTTGCAGCGGGTGCCTGGGGAGTTGGGGAGACCGGCGTGGTTAATGCTGTGGTGCAGGTTATTGAGGAAATGAGCTGGGACTGATAAGCTGTCTCCACCACCGTGGGCCCCAGCACCACGAAAGCAGATGCACAAACAGGAAAGGCTCTGCAATGTGAAATATTTCCTGATATCGACCCTCTAGTCAGAGACATGCTTAGATTTCTGTATCTGGAAGATAAGTGGCTTTGATAAAGTAGGTTAGCATTGATTAATCCATGAAAATGTGGGACTGCGAAGTGGAAATTAATGAGTAGCATTTTCCATTTTCCCCACAATCTCTCACATCACCAATTCATTTGATTAGAGGGACGCTGCAACAACCCAATGGTTAGTAACATGTTATTTTGAAGGAAGATAGGCAATCAATGAATCTTGAATTTGTTGCTGTGGTCCACGATCCAATTGCAACATAACGGTCCTACCAGACACCTTCTGGTGCCAATATGGGGGACTAATGGTCAATGCTCTCACAGATGCTGTGGTATAGATTCATGAGCTGTAGTGAACTGACAAAAAAAAAATTCTAACATATGACCGGGATTTGCATAGAACTACACTCCATTTATCTCTGCTGGACCACGACTCCAGAAAGCCAGCTCAATTGAAATTTTGCAAATGGGTTAGTGAGAGAGCCACATTTAAATGTAGCAAGAATCACATTAGCCAATAGCTCTGAATTCCTATCAGCATGTTTCAAAGTCGGTTTTCTGCCACACACACTGAAATGCACCACCCCCCTGCATTTAGTCAGGGAGTGACTAAACAGACATAAGAAACAGCATGTTGACTGGATGCATCTGTCACTCATAGAATCATCTTGAGACGAATACTAATCTGTCGACGTCCCAGAGCAGAAAGACAGAGAGCAGGTGCGACGTCAGTCAGCTCTCCCAGAAATCTGAAGACCTTAAACAGTCTAACAGAGACTTCCTCATCTTGGTTCCCTCTCATACCTGGGTGCAAACACCCCACCTTTGGGGTCTTAAACTGCAGCATGCCAAGAGAGCTTACCTCCCCATTTAAAACAAACATGCAACGTTCTCTGTCCAAAATACTGAGCAGGTGAAATGATAGCTCTTGTTATTTTAGCTATTTCTAGCTTTCTGAGCCTTTATGTTGTGGGCTGTTAGCTAGGCCCCAGTAGTGCTCTGTCACGCACGACAACATGCCCGCCAGCTTCCAGTACCTGCAGCTCACAGCCCCCGCCTCCATAAAGATCAACCTCTGGCATCAGGTCCAGACAGTCTAGCGTGGTTTGTCTACGGCATCCCCGCTGCTTGCTTGTTTCCATCACCCAGGTCCTCCAGAGCTCTGGTGACAAGAGCTTGTTATTCTCACTTCTGACAGAGTCAAGCCGGCTCCTCGAAAGGGTCCCGATCTTTATCCCTAATTTATTGTAATCTATTCTAAAAGGCTTGCACAAACTTCTCTCTTCCCCAGTCTGCTAATGGTGGGGTGTAGCACTTTGCTGCGGCAGTTGGGCTTATCTTAAGCGCGGGAGCATGCGACAAGGCCAACATGGTCAAGATATCTCCCACATCTCCTCTGCTAAGTCTCATCGCAGAGCTGCTGTGAAGCGACAAGGACCACAGGCTGTCATTCAATATTCAATATCCAGACGATTATCCAGACAAAACTAATTCTGCTGATTTTATGTCCATGTGCACTGATTTTCTTTATTATTTGTGTGTATGGCAACAACCATTTGACAAAATGTGTTTTAATGATAAAATGTCATCTCCATTGATGAAAGGCAGACACATTAACTTTGTAGTATTTAGTTGATTTATTAATAAAAAAGGGATTTGAGGTGCAAGCTGTATTCATAACGGCAGTCATTTAAATAACCATGGACATTTGTCCAAAATACTTTGGATATACTTTTGTCCAAAATACTTTAAATTTGTCCAATAATATTTTTTCCAATTCTTGGTGTCAAAACTCTACCAACCTGGAGGACATTTTGATGAGCTGGTGAATAACTGCAGACATGTTTGTTGGCCATATTCAGCCCAGTGTACAACTCTGCCTCATCACTGTGACTGGGAGAAGGGTCTGATCTTGGCCTTGTGTGTTGAAGAGCCGGGGATGTAGGAAAGAACATTATTCCCTGGAGGATATGTATACTGACTCAAACAAACAGGGCTACAGAGAGATTTTTGTTTGTAGGTCTGTGAATCGTGAAAAAACATGTCTGTGTGTGCTCACATTCTTTTTAGGCGCACATGCATATCTGTCAATCAATCAAACCATAGATTTTTGTTTATTAGAGCAATTTTTTTTTTTCAATTTAATTGTCACAAAGCCTTAAGCTCTTTGCATTTTCCAGGGGGAATCAAAAATTATTCTCCAACCCCAGAGGCGGCCGAGAGAACTCCTGGAAAATAGCATTATAGTAAACATGTAGTATATATTGGATAATAAGTAGTTCAGTAAACAGCTGAGTTGACACCTGAGCAGCTTCAGCACTTTGTGGATGGTTGGGGGAGGATAGCTATCAGTGAATTACAGGTGGTTTATTCCCTATCCTTGTGATTCTTGCCGTCAGGTACTTCACTGAAGCTTATCTCCCCCAAGCCAGGGAGAGAGGCAAGAAAAAATGTGCGTGTATATGGGCTTGTATGTGTGTGTATGTGTTTGTTTGTTTGTTTGTATGTGTGCATTTATGCAGGTGTGTGTGCATGTGCATGTGTATGTGTTTGTTTTTTTGTGTGTGTGCATGTGTATGTGTACATGTGCATGTGTATGTGTTTGTTTGTTTGTGTGTGTGCATGTGTATGTGTACATGTGCATGTGTATGTGTTTGTTTGTTTGTGTGTGTACATGTGAATTTGTGCATTTATGCAGGTGCATGTGCATGTGTATGAGTTTGTTTGTTTGTGTGTGTGCATGTGTATGTGTTTGTTTGTTTGTGTGTGTGCATGTGTATGTGTATGTGTGCATTTATGCCGATGTGTGTGCATGTGCATGTGTATGTGTTTGTTTGTTTGTGTGTGTGTGCATGTATGCAGGTGTGTGTGAGCATGTGCATGCATGTGTATTTATGTCTGAATGTGTTAGTGTATGTGCATTTGCCCAGAGAGAGAGAGGATGCGTATCCCCCTCCTCCAGCAGCACTGACAGGAAAGGTCAGGGCTGGAGATGTCACTGGGACCGAAGGGCATCGCTGTCACAGGACACTCTTCCCCCACGCTTCTACATGCACAAAATATACACACAGAAACATGCATGCCTGGCTCTCCAGCACTATCATGACACCAGTAAACATTTAAAACGTCTGTTTGTGCTAAAACCACCATCTCCCATCTGACAGTGTCAGCTTTCGGTTTTTTTAACATCACACTTATTGTACACCACACGTTAGCCCCCAACCGCTAGTCCCCCACTGGACACACAAAACAGGTCCTCGACACCAGACCTCTCAGAGTGCCTATCTCTGACTGCAATGCGCAGTGCGTGGACCGCAACAGAGTGCGGGAGCGGGCAGCGGAGCGTAACAGTGTTCTCTGTGTTTCCTGACCTGCCAGACGCTGATTGGCTGCTTTCCTGGGCCAGTTAGGGAAGGGGGCATGAGTTAGAGTCACCCCGTACTGCCTCTGCCCTTACACACACACAGACACATCGACACAGACACACACACACACACAAACACACACAAAATACATACCTTTACCACCACTTCCCTCCCCAGTGGCCCGGTGTGTAATTAAATTCAATAAATAAGCGAAGGTGAAGAAATAAATCAAGTGGAAACTGATGAACAACAGGAGATGAAATGCCACTGAGGCGTGCAAACAAATATTTCAATCCCTCTTTTTTTTAATGGAATACTCAGAGGCAGCTGCCACGGGCCCGCAACGTACAGCCACCCAAAACAATCATCGTCCTCGTCATCATCATCGTCCTCGTCATCAGATGCACCGAGGCGGGACGTGGCCGGGGGCCACCCAGGGAGACCTTCCCTCCAGTCCAGAAGGGCCTCTGTCGCCATTCGGTGCTGCCCTTCTGTGCCTACTTCTGAGGGGGAAACCTGCCTTTATAAATGACTTCTGAAGTAGCAATTAATGCTGAATAATGCATGAACTACAGCTGTGCAGATCTGAATAAAGTCAGTAATTAGGTGCTAAAGCAGAGAGGAGAAAAGTACCAGCACATATTAATGCTTTCATTAAGGAGCAGCTCGGGCCACGACGGGTCAGCCCGTGAACAGCACTCGGGTTTTGAGAGAACTGTGCCACACTTCCCGGCTGTTGCCTTTGTACGACAGGAGAGAGGGGAAGGGGGAAAGCCTGCGTTTTTCCCATTGGGTGCCCTTCGCTGGATGTGATAATGCTGTGGTGCGGAGGTGGTCAGCATTCTCGCGCCCTGAAGCTATAGAGAGGCCTGTCGGGCAACAAAAGCCGTGCTCCAGGGCAGGCGTCCGGGCCGAGGGGCAACATCCATTAGGTGCAGTTTGGCCCTTTCCTGTTTCCTCCATTGTGTACAGAAACGGCCATTTAGAGGAAGAAAAGAAACGCGGACACACAGTCACAAGGTGCAAACCAACAAAGAATACACCATTAAATATAGAAAAGGGAGGTCACAAACTGTCCAAGCCCAGCAATTCCCTGAGTGAATAGTTAGAGGAAGGGACGCTGCAGCCTTCCTTTTTTCTGTTAATGAAGAAATAAGCATGTAATACAGTGCATGTAAGGAGTACGCCTGAAAATACTGGGATGGGAGAGGGAAGCACTGAGGAAAAAATATGGCACTTCAAACGCTGACTGTGGTGGAGTAGCATAAGTGGTCCAGATGTGGATCTGTTGTTGTTAAAGACATGAGAAATATAATAAAGGTGCTTTCTTTTTTCTTTTTTTCTGTTTCCCGGCGCAGTGGTTCTCCATACCTCAGAGGTTACTTGCTGCACTTAATTGCTTTTTAAAACAAATCAAACGAAACAGTTTCCCTGAAGAAGACTTCGACTTGGGTCAAACTTGTCATAATTAGCCAGAGTGCATTACTAATACTGTTTCTGTTGATGTTGTTGTTGTTGTGGTTGCTGTGCTGTTTTTAAGACTCCCCATCGGTTTGAGGGGTGACGTATTGCGACACTACCAGCTCATCCACTAATTGCACAGATAAAAACCCTACCCTAACACAAGGTCCCGGGACTCCGTTATCCAGCATCTTTTTCATGTCTATTTTTAAATCCTATCCTGCTCAGGCCCTGTAAATCATTCTCCTGAAGTGAGTCATTTACCCAGAAGGAGAGGAGCACCGGGCTCTCAGGGAGAGTTATTTAGGAGCCCTGTCATCACCCGGCCGTACCCTTGTCTTCTCCTCCCCTCTGCGGTATATTCCGCCTTTCTAAAACGTGATCAATACCCTGTGGCACAGGAGTACCCCCGTGTGACAGGTCCACGGACACTTCTGTCATACCTGAGAACAAGGCTAGACCTCCACAGACCTCTGCATCTCCTCAGTCTTGGTCACAAGCTCGCACTGCGCCTAAGTCAGCTTCATTGTAACGCAGCCCGAAGCGGTGGACAACTAAAACATATTACTCTCCATGGCGTAAATCTCCACAGTCACGTGCCAGCCCACGCCACTATTGGATGGAAATGCTTCTGCTTAACCTCTGCAGTTAGTGCAAGAGCTCTAAAATAAAGATCGAACTACAGCACAAGGAGTGTCTAATCTGTTTTCCGGCGCAAGATCAATGTGGCCGACTGTTAGACAGGGACCATAAACCAATGTGACACTGGTCATTTGGCTTTACCTTGGCCCAGTAACCTTGTTAAAGCTGTACATCAGTGGCGGTTTAATCCAGCATTGTCAAAGTCAGCTACTGAAGGAGCTTCACGTCCCCCTGCCTTATTCCAGTCAACAGCTGCTAATTGGACTGAATGTGTTTGATTAGCTGAGCAGGCCTTAGTTCCTCTTATACAAGCAGCAGCTGAAATCGGGTGCGCATTTCTAAATAACCATTGATAAAAGAAAGTTTGAAAGGGTCTGATTCAGCAAGTAATGACATCAGTCGATAATCTGCTATAAGGTAAATGTTACGGGCCCTATCTCATTGGTGGATGCCGACCGGTTCAATCCATATTGACTAGGCTCCCAGTTCTAGTGTGAAAGTGTGTTGTGTGTTGACCTTTTAATAAGCCGTGGTCTCCTTGTTCTGCACAGGGTGCAGGGCTCGCGCAGAGCATAACCAATTCTTCAGTCATGCACTCATTAAGGAGAGCTTAGCTGCAACAACCAGAGCCAATAAACAAAATAACGCAGTTTGCATGTCTGGATGGAAGACTGGAAGCGTAGAACCTGAAATAAAATCCAGGTAGAAGTAAAGGTAACCTCTTAATTGGGAGTCTGCTACATGGTAACTACTTTAGTAATGAGCTCGGAACTCACTCTTCGATGTGTGGGTGTGTCATTCGACATCTGGATCATTTTCCTTGTGGTGTTACATTCCCTAATAAGACCAATCCTTGCTGTAGTACCCTCTCTACGAGACTCTACTCCCTGCTTTAGTACACCCCCTCCAGAATCCACTCCCTGCTGTAGTACACCCCCATCAGACTCCACTCCCTGCTTTAGTACACCCCCTACCAGACTTCACTCCCTGCTGTAGTACACCCCCTACCAGACTTCACTCCCTGCTGTAGTACACCCCCTACCAGACTTCACTCCCTGCTGTTCAATACTCCCTACCAAAAATTAATAGCTAAAGAGTTGGGCACACACTAATTTTGTGAAATACTAGCACACTGGAAAGCACATGGAATTCAAGGCTAATCGTTATACAGACGGCAGTGTTTGCAATGCCTCCAGAAATCAAAGTGACAGTGTTGGCAGTCTACTGGGGTGGAGGGACTTACGTCATGTGCATCCTGATATTTTAGAGCTCCTCCATAAAACAGGGACTGGCTTCTGCTTGCATGCCCCTGTCTAACTGTTCACTGCTGCACTTTAGATTAGTGTGCCTGCGTGTTAAAATAGCTCACTCTTAGACAGCACAGGCTTGACCTAATACTCTCGAACATGCACACAACATGGGGTGTTGTTAGGGTGATGGATTCAAATATGTGCCGCACACTGTGTAGAACATAAAGGCTTTGGCACGCAGTACTACAGCAGCAGTCGCCGCTCAGAATCACCTGTTTCCATATACTGTGTGCCTTCCTCTTCAGTCAACCTCAATCCCTGTGTTTCTCTTCTTGGATTGTAAGGATTAAACCATAGTTAACATTGTTAAGGCAAAACTGTTTTAATGCCAGCCCTTTATACCCATTTTAGTCCCCCCTTCTCCTGGCTTGGAGCTTTTTTCTCCACTGCGTAAGGAAACTGCACTGAAATGAGAACGATGATTTTTTCAACACTTCAGACCTTGTCGTCACGGAGACTGTGGGCTGCTAAAACCAACTTAATCATCCAACAAATGTTTTAATATCCAGACGCAGAAGAGCTCAACGCACAAAGTGTCCCACTCCTACAGCGTGAACATACCATCAAATCAAACTAAATCAAGCAAAAATGCATATGAAATCGAATCATAAATATATCGAGCTACTGCTGCCATAACCGTGTGCGATTTTTTAATATTAACATTAGTAGCAGTAATCATATTTTGCCTTTAATTAAAACAAATTAATTAAATTCATCAGCTTACCAACATGGAATATTGTTGTGATGTGTGGCAAATTGAAGCTTGTTGTGCAGAAAATTTGAGTAATATTACCTGAATTATTAAAGTAATTGGCTGCAAGATGGTAACCCAGGGTAGTGTAGTGCATGTTGTTGTAAAATAAACACGGGCAATAAAGACCCCTCATAACTGTGGCAAATGTGACAAAAACATGATTCAACAAGAAAATTATTATGGAACATTTTAGTTTTTTTTTGCTCTGATAAATTGAAAATAAGCTCACTGTAACACACAGTGCAACGTATTTGGCTTTCCAGTGAATGATGTGGCATTTAAAAAACAAACACCAAAAGGATTCACACCCCTGCAGTCAGTACTTTGTACATCCCCATTAAGCTTTGATCCTACTGAGCTGATGATTTTTGCAGCATTTTATCAGGTTGTGGCATGTTTCCTCAGGGATTTCAGACCGTTCTTCTATGGAGAATTTCTCCAGCTTCACCAGGTTTCTTGAGTTCAAACCACAGACGTTCAATTGGTCTCTGTGTTTACAATGCAGAATTCCTTTTTTTATTGCAAATACTCCTCTATGTTACTTGTGGGATCCAGGCCAGTCACAGGCAGGTTCAAGGGTGTCCTTTTCACCAAGGGTGCTGCATTTTTCTTGGGCATATAAGGAAGGGGAAGGGAATAAATAGGACCTACTGAGAGGGGGTTGGGGGTAAAATATGAATTTAGTGACGCCTGGTGCTCTAATGAGGCAAGAGTAACAATGAGACGGCTTTGTGTTGCTCTTCAGAGTAGTTCATCTTTACAATGAGTAGTCTCCGAGGGGCCAGGTGGTTAATGCCATTTATTAATAGAGAGACAGGGGCTGCAGGGCCCCCCGGAGAGGCTTTTATTCACAAGTCCGGACAGAACGGAGCAGGAGGAGATGTAAGCCCAACTATTGATTGCAGGGAAGAGTTGGTGAGTGGGGAGGTCCCCGGGCATCAATAAAAATGTTTTGATTGGCTGGAGGTGGTGATTAAGGTGGGATTAAAAGCTGTACGCAGGGTCATTTCCACAGGCTCAGTTCTGTCCCCAGGGAAGGGGGTGGAGAGGTCGAAGGGCACAGGTTTTTGAGACCTTGGCTAAACTATTTTTAAAGACAAAGGAACTTAAGAAATAGGCATGCTAGATGGCAAAATCACTGCAAAAGAGATACCCAAATATTCCAGGGAAGAGACCCAGGCGTCAGTTTGCAATGCTTCAGCCATTAACCGTCATTTAGCCTCGTCTTGATTCATGATGTATGCATGGGAGGAGGACAGTGATAAAAAAAACAACAACATTAAAACACCCTGCCGTGAGTACCTCCAGCACGTTCCCAAATGTTTAATTAACAGGATAACGTTTGTTCTCATTAAACATGTTCTAAAAGTAGTTCTCACTCAGACTTTAAGTAGCCGTGTTCTTACTGTTCTTATTCTAACATTACCAACAAAATACAATAGCGTCACATAGTAGCATAACTAAGAATACGATTGAACTTATTGACCAAGCAAGGAAATTACAAGTAGCAGTACTCGTTATTTCTTGTATAACTTGAATAGAGAGGTTTATATATGCTCATTGGTTATATGTTGACCAATTTACAACATAAGCCTAGACGTGAAAGAATATCAAGGGCACATATAAATACCGAACAGCCTCATTTCCATAGCTGCTGCCTGATTTCTTAGAATACTGGGGGGGCGATGTTGCAAGAAGCCTGACCTATTCCATCATTATTCTCTCAGTGCTGGTAAAAAACACGCACACAGTCGTACACAACAAATAGATTGCAGATGAATTAAAATTCATAACGACATAAACGAATGTGTTATTAGCAGATCTGTGCTGCACGCATTCGCCTCCCCTGTACATGGGTGTACAGCCAGTTCCCTGTGGCGTCATCTAAAGCAACCTCCACTTGGCACAGATTATGGTAAAGTACAGCTTGTGCCTTGCAGGCGTCCTTCCCCTGTGGGAGGCAGGGCATATGGGATGATTACAAGCTGGATGGCGAGGATTGTGATTATATTATAGAATGCTCCTCACGCCAAGCTGAGAGAACCTACGGTTGTGTTTTTATTGGACGATAACCCCGCTCACCCTCACCCTCTCTCTCGCCCGCTTTCTCTCACTCGCTCTCTCTCTCTCTCTCACTCTCTCTCTTGCTGTGATGGGCAGGGGAATCAGGTAGAGAAATTTGCGCAGAAAGAATATTGAAGGCTACCAATACCGGGACAAATGAAAACTTAAAGAGCGGAAGGGCTCAACTTAAAATGTTGAAACGATATTGGAAGATTCGATTATTTTCCTGCTTCACGTCACTTTCAACGCCATTTAATGCAGGAGCTGCCAACGTTTTGATAGGTTGCACATATCTTTCTCAAGGGAGCCTGTGTTTGAATGAAAACATTGGAGGTATTTGTAGGTGTTTGACAGCATGACAACTAATTGGTATTGTTGATATTAAAGCCTATGCCTTGCGATCGCAAACAAATGCAGATATTGTATGCAGAGTGGAGAACAATGTGTTTCAGCACCACCAGATGACCGGACAGCTCCAGCACACATTGCTACAGATAGCGCTGCCAGCGTGGTACTTTCTCCATACTTTATATATATATATATATATATATATATCGCAACAATGGTCAAAATATTCCTGTAAAAAGGCAGCAAAACCCTGGTTTCCAATGAAAGCCGCATGTTCCTCTGATGGGCACATTCAATTTACAGAATCCTCCCATTTCTTTGTCCATCCTGTCTTATCCTGCGGCAAATGCAATCCAATGACAGATTTCCCTTTTGATAAACTAAGATCAGCTTCTGTGGCTTTTTTCAAACATTTTCTCAAACGATTACAGCAGAACCGGGCCTTTGTGGGAGCAGCCTGGACCCTAGCTGTGCCAGTTATAGGAGGATTTTGGCAGCCGTATTATGATGGCAAAGGGGTTAACTACAATAGACTGTGCTTCCCAGTGTCTGCTACTGATGGGATTTTCTATGTAATTATTTAAAGGCCTTGTATTACAGACCAGAGTAAAAGTAAAAGAGTGGAAAGGTGGGGGAGGGAGATTCCGTTCCTGCTGAGAAAGAGAAAATCCTTTAATGTTGTCCCAATCCAGGGACCCGTTAATGCAAGGTATTTTATGTGGAGCAATTTCTGTGTTGCCTACCTCTCCCGCCAGCACTGCAAAGAAGCTCCAGGGAGCCACCGAAGTGAAGTGCTAACAGGGGGTATAAGCTATCAGCCCGTAGACTGCACAAACATTTCTCAAGTCTTTGCTCAAAGAGCTCCTAAAAAAACCCCAGATAAAACAAAGAATGTTTCTGGCAAAGCAACTGAATGACAAAGGACTTTAAATAGTTTGGTGACTTTTGAGTTCAAGCTTTTAGCTAGAAGTCTGCTGGAGGTCTCTCCTTTAAGCAGAGTGAAAACAAGCCTAGGATCCTAGAGTAGAAGCAGAAATCCCAGTTGTCCATTTGTGGCTAGGACAGCTGGAGAAGTGTGAAGAAGAGGCTGTCCAAACACATAACAAGCAGGCGCAGGGCCAGTAAAAACCATGTATGAGTAAACTTGGCTTGTGCTAAGCACACAGGCCTTACAACTTTTAGAAGTTAACTTCAGCCTTTGTAAGTCCACGGAATCTATCTTTTCTCTTGCAGAAGTGTACACCAAAAGCAGAGTTTAAATGCTCAAAGACCCAAATGGCATCCGGGTTTTAGCGAGAACCAGGGGGCAGAATAAAGCAAAAAAACAAAGCGGTCCATTGTGATTCCTCTTCTTTGGCAAACAGGGTATGAGTGATGGGTACGAGTGGCTTGATCGTCCACTGGCCACACACACACATACACACACATACACACACTCTCTCACACACACACACACACACACACACACACACACAGACAGACACAGGCTGTCTGACACTTTAATCAGAGCGCGCCACGCTCCTGCTTCACACAAAGCACAATCACTCCGGTGATAATTTGACCTCTCCTTCAATCAGTTCCCCTGTAATTGCATCAGTCACAATCCCCGTTTTCATCTTTCATCTCTCTGACAAGACAGGAGATGAGAGCGAAGGCCTCCTTTGACCCCAGGACAAACTGATTTTGTTTCATAGAAAAAGATAGAACCGAAATAATTACATGTAAATAGAACGGAATTACAGATTCTAATGTAGATATTATTTTAATCAGGCTCATTCAAGCACAGACTTTCTTAATCTTTCACGATTGTGCCACTTTTGCTCATCAGCATGAATGCAATTTATTTGAAATTGGCTCCAATAAAATAAGGTCACATAACTTCTTGACGATGCAATGAGTAATTCGGCGGAGCCAGACAAAGATCGATTAAACAGTGAAATTGGTCAAAATAACCTGCCGTAAAAGCCAGTATTTAGCACCATTAATATCCCTCAGAACAAAGGGAGGGCCCTGAGCAGGAGCGCACAGTAATTTATGATTCCTCCCAAATCCCAGTTTTATGTGCAGAATAATTAGAGGTATAGATGTTTTGCATTGGGTTGTAATGTATATGTCATGTAAGTGAAATTAGGCCCTGAATGATTCATGGGGCAGTTAAAACTTTCATGGGAAACACAGACTGTGAGTGAGGGGCATTTATAATATATCAGAGATCAGGACAGGGCAGAGGCGTGGGAACTCGGTGGTGACCAGGAAAGGATTGAATGAGTCACTAATTGAAAGCAAACGGGTGGAGGTGACGGAGACAAGGGAGCTGTGACCAGGTCATGTGCTTTGGGTAAACACTGACGTGTAACAGGTGCACGTGTGTAATGGCGTGTGTTACGTGTGGGCAAACATAACAGCAGTTGGTATGAAAGGGTGGTGTAGACCCTGGTCAACCTTGTGCAACGATGGTACATTTACATAGGAATATGGTTAACTTTACTCTTATCATTAAATAAGCCGCTCTTATGTAGCCGCCCTGTCTGTATCCTACACTGGCTGTTGTCTACATAAAGGTCACTGAGGCTTGTTTACCTCCATGTTGAAATATATATGTGTATAGATGGGTGTCAAACTTTTGATTTTAATTCAATACGGGTTCTGCCACTGCTCTATTTTACTTGATGACTAGTTGCTGGGAAAAGATGGACTGTCACAGTATTTATTATTTTTAAATAAAGGACTCTGACCACTAAAGTACACTGATGTTGAGTGTATGTGTATATGAATGTGGTATTTGGCCACAGAAAGAGTCTGCTTTGCCACGGTTCCACATGAGATATGGAAAAACTCTGAGTCGAAAATAACTTAACCATGGCTAATGTTGTACTTCAAAAAAAAAAAAAGAACCGAATTTAAATTGTCATCAAACAATCAAGCAATCAGGTAATTACATTGTAATTACATAGGTTAATTGGGAGCAATTATTTTAAAACAATCAGCGAGAACCGCCTGGTTGGGGAATGAAAAATGAACCGCGGAGCCTGTTAACCTTGATCCGTAGAGACTGTACCACACACTGCTACTGCTCTGCCACTGGTCTACTGTCGACCAGGACACAAACTGACACATTCATGCATGTGCACACTCCTCTCCCCATCCAATCAAGAAGATCTGCGTGGTGCACCAGGGGTACGGGCAGACGGAGGGATCAATTTAGATGATCTATGAAAGATATTAGTAATGACATTTATGAATATTTTATGGAATGTAGAAAATGTCATCATAAATTTTTGTATAAGGAAATGAGGCGGGAATGTAAAGGCAAACAGCATTAAAATTTGAACGTAGCACCTGGAAAATAGAGGAGAAAAGATCAGAGGAGGGAAGCTTGTCAGACTGCGTATTGCCCCGCCCCCCCCCCCCCCCGCCCCCCCGGGGCCGCGGGCCCCCCCTCAGACCACACAGCCCTATAAAACTATCTGACCCACACATACAGAGGTAGGAGTAACTCAACGCAGCTCTTCTT
>JAOYSI010000028.1:1228498-1243721 GCA_025775065.1 Hiodon alosoides | reverse complement strand
CCACCCCCCCCCCCCCCCCCCCCCCCCCCCCCCCCCCCACCCCCCCCACCCCCCCACCCCCCCCCCCGCCCCCGCGCGGGCGCCCCCCCCCCCACAGCCCCAAGGTAATCTTCAGTCCCTTATCCGACCTTACATCTCTGCTGACCTCTTCGCTCGACCGCTGTCAATCATCTGGCAGTCACAATCATTCCCCGCCCTTAAACCTCAAAATGTGGGAGGAGCGACCAGAAGGTCTAGAATTGCTCCTTCGACGAGTCGTTATCCAATTAAGATTGCATCTAAGCCCTAATTAATTTTAACTTCAATTTAAATTACAATGTATAGTTTCCTAATTGATTGCGTTTTCCCAATTTTTTTTGCTTGCACTGAATTTACTTTGCCATAATGGCTATTTAAGTCACTAAGGGGTAAAACCGCCTATGAGTGAATACAGAGGATTATTAAACCCATTTTAATGATTCCCTTGTTTTTCTTCGACCAATCCTCATCTGCCAGACAGCCGAATCACAAAAAAATTTTTAAATGCCATGGCTTCGGTGTTCGAAAAAAGGCACCGAGATTCGTTATTTTAATAAATAACAGGCCTTTCTCCTATTCACAAGACCTCCACCCTTCAAGCAGAACCCCGGAGTGGTACTGCATACACACCCTCACGCGGAACCCGACACTGGGACTGTTGTTTTGACTGCTCGGTGGAGTGACATTTGTGAAGGGGGCGCTGTGATTGATTGGTTTCTTTGCGCTCATGGATTTCCTCTGAAACCGGCCAAAACAAATCCCTGAGAAGAACAATCAGAGCGACATCGCACCCCACGAAGGCTTCCAGAAACCCTTGTGAGTAAACACTGAACATCGACGCACGCCACATCGGGGTTAGCTACAGAGCGCCTGGCTGACGACAGGCGGCTTTTACTGAGGCTGGCCTTGCAGCAGGACGCCATAATTCAGTCCTCTGGCATCTCGTGTTACTGGACCGGCCGTCTCTCCCCCGGCCCTGGACCGCTCCACGCCCATCTGAATTCAATCGGGTGACTGAGAGGCCACAGCTCCCCCGAATGCTTGGAGCCGTGGTGCTGGAGGAGTGCAGAACCACAACCCCTGAACCGCAACCCCTGAACCACAACCCCTGAACCGCAACCCCTGAACCGCAACCCCTGAACCGCAATTCCTGGGTTACTGCACAGCCTCCTCCGCTCGGTCCCTCGTTCCAGCTCCTGCTCCACACTCCTCCAGCTCCCTCTCTGTCCCTTGACACCAGCGGTGGTGGGCGGCGAACAAGGCTTGTGGGTGGGGCCTTTCTCGGGACCCCGCCCACATCCGTCTCACCAGCGTTTACTCTTCAGCTGCATCTTAACTAAGCACAGGGATGAACATTACGCATGGACTAGGTTTCACCGTGCGGCGAATATATGTTCTCACAGTTTCACAGAGGACGGGAATGACGATAACAGGGTTCGGCTTTTCATTAAGCAGAGGGCGGAAAGAATACACCTGCCACCTGCCCACTCTTCAGTCTCATTCAAAGGCAAAATCAATGCTGACTTTTCCTGCAGTCTTACAGTCAGCTTCAATAGCCTGGATTTCATCTCTGCCTCATCCAATGTTGTCATAATGT
The DNA here is from genome assembly GCA_025775065.1 of Hiodon alosoides. Taxonomy (NCBI): domain Eukaryota; kingdom Metazoa; phylum Chordata; class Actinopteri; order Hiodontiformes; family Hiodontidae; genus Hiodon; species Hiodon alosoides. The sequence goes on along the minus strand of JAOYSI010000028.1, from coordinate 1,242,106 downwards.
TAAAACAAGGGAGGATGACAACGCTCAGTGCCGTGATATTATATGGATTGTGGCGAGAGCCGATTGGCCGACCACGGTAACCATGGCGAAATGGAGCTTTTGCTGTCTATGTGTAATTACGGCCGTCAGGACATGTCATGCTTACGTCGGATTGAATTACCATGTAAATGTATAAACTGGAAGAGTGGGGCTCTTGCTGTCAATAACGCTTGATCTTTGGAGCTGAACCCATTTTGCGATCCCCGTGTTAAAATTTTCAAGCTGTCCTAAGCGCGTTCACCTTTTCACACTCTGACAAGATGTAGAATTTTTTATTTTTTATTTACCCGGAGTGACTAACAACAATAGCAATTCAAATAATAAGCAAGGCGGCAGACTAGTGAGAGGGGTGCAATGCGCCAACGGGCTTAACCTTTCCGTATCGCGACGTTGCAAAGTTTTTTTCACTGAAGAACTCACTGTTTTAGAATATTCTGCAAAGCCTCCATTGCATATTAATGAAGTCTCTATTGCAGATTTTGGGTCGGGGAGGCTCATGGTTTCTGCAGCTAGCCGGGAGCAGAGTGATGATCGTTAGCACAGGTGGGCTAGTTGACAGAGAGGCGCCGCCACGTTAATGATTTAATACCCCGTTACCGCAGTTCCCAAAATCAGAGTCGCTCTTTAAAACCCTGAGTGGCACTGCAGAAGAGTAGAGAGGCACTTCACGCTCCGCACAGCATCGCTGTGTACGAGAAAGCCCCTCAGACGAGGAGCGAAACGACAGGAAATATCCGGTCGGAAACGCGACGAAAAACAAAGCTGAGTCTCCTGTACCATGCCAACGACGGTCTAATTAAGTCCGGGACATCGGCGCACGTTACCTACGCATTTCTAATAGATAACCAAACATTGACCCATAAAGTTGATGTGTTAGCTGGAGTCTCTATTTCCTCAGCCAGAAAGTCATTTGGGGGAGACTGGCTGGCAGTCGGTGATGTCATGCCAGGAGCACACAGATGACACAGAGATGGCACAGAGATGGCACAGGGATGGCACAGGGATGGCACCGGGATGGCACACAGATGGCACACAGATGGCACACGGATAGCACAGGGATGGCACACAGATTGCACAGAGATGGCCCAGGGATGGCACAGGGATGGCACAGAGATGGCACAGAGATGGCAGCTTAACCTATTTCGGGAAACGCCACCGATTCTACTTATATCTGTGCTGAGTGGCATGCACTTCACATGCCCCTGATGGATCCAGTAAAACTCTCAATTTATCCGCATGAACTGATTTGGGAGGACACACTCAACTCGTCCTACAATATCAATCATGACAACGGATCCACAATTCGATGCGTATTGAGATCCACATTCCTTCAAGGAAATATCCCCTCTTTGTCATACTGAAATATAAGTATAACTACATGTTTATTTGAAGAATTACTAATACAGTCACAATAATAAGTCGTTAACGTATATAAATTAAATAGCTCCTTTGCTACTGATGGCTACAGGGAAACAGCAATCTGGATTAAATGAAAACGGATGAAAACCTAAAATAAATGTCAGAATCGGACATGCATAAAGACAAACACTTAGATTTTCTCTAAGGAAACGATCTATGGGCCCAACGGATCTGATACTAGCAGAGTGATAACATATTTTTCTAAAGAGGAATTATCTTGTCAACGATAATCTGCGACAGCTTGGCTGTGACTATGTGGGTGCACTGTTGAGCCAATGTCGGCAGCAAGCTGGAGTCTGTTACATAAGAGCAGTTATAACCAATGCACGGCACTGCTGTGATGACGGACCAGGCAGGAAACATGAAAATAGGCGTTCACGGAGGCACTCTTAGATCTCAAATGTGTTGAACACAAAATCAATTTAGCCACCCAGGGTCGTAAAGCCTGCCTTGTAAATTGCCTGCTGGAAAGAGAACAGGGTGGCGTGTAATTTTTTTTTGTCAATTCCACAGCAGTTTTCACACGCGGCGTTAATCCAGACATTAATCCAGATATTAATCCAGACATGAATCCAGATATTAATCCAGACATGAATCCAGGAATAGTCAACACACGCTGATCACATTTCTTCAGCAAGAGCAGATGACAAAAGCAGCTACCCTTTAATAACCGTCATATATGTGCAATCTACTTGTGATTACTACATAGTTATACATTAAATATATTACATCTTACTAATATGCATTGCGATTCATCAGGATATATGTCGTCCAGTGGCTAATGATTATATTTCAAAAATTTACAATAACTCAATTATATAATAATATAACATTAATAATAAAAACATTTTACCATTTTGTATTACAATACCCTACAATTCTACTGTTATTACACTGTAATTACTTTGGAAACAACTGTGGAAATACTAACCATATACTGTAACTACATTGTGATGTAACATGCAATGCAATTTTGACTACTTCCTTAACTACACAGGGCCCTAATGACGTCAGTGCTGGTGCAGACGCCTGACATACGACGCTCAAATGACAGGGGATTGTGAGCGTCCCGAAAGAGGACCACAGAAAAGCCAGGCTCGAAAAAGTCATGCCACAGAGGTTGGCCACATCAGTCCATAGTAACATAGTCGAGCTGAATACTTCATGAGACGCAGTGATACAGTTCCAGTTCCCCCACAGTAAATACGCACACCGTTAGGCTAGGCATAACCGTCTGCTAGGATTGGTAAAAAATCTATTTTTTATTGTTTAGTGTGTCTTAGAGAAAGATGTTTTGTGTGTATTCAGCGGCAATTTATTATTGTTATTGCTAATACTGACAATGCTCTCCGCCCCTTCACCTCAAATCTCATATATACGTCTCCTTACCTCCGGGACGGAGAATTGTTCAAAACCTGCCGGAAACCCTAACATTAAAACGTGATTCCAGATTAGAGCGGCCATTTTGTCGTGGTCTTCCCATCATCCCGTTCAGTCCACCGGCCATTGTTCCCTCCTGTGTGCACCAGACACTTTCACCAAGCCCGGTCAGAGAGACGTTGGTACAGCACTGAAAACGTGCTCAGAGCATCTTTCTGGCACCACGGTTCAACGATGTGGGCGGCATAACGCTCCGTTCGCCCATACATTCTCCGGCACTGAAGTCCCACACCGGTTCTGATCTTCGGAGAAATCCCCATTTCCAACGTTGCCAGAGTATGTGCTCTGGCAAATCTCTCTCAATCAAAATCCAATAGAGGCAGAGGAACAAATGATCGAAACGGAGAACAGAATGTCAAGCTGCAAAATATACGCTTAACAACACAATCTCCCGCTGATTCATATCTGGGTTTCCACCGCGCCCTAATCAATACCACACTGTGGGAAAACTGCAGCTATTTTACTATCAAACCACGTTTAAACCTGCAAATGTCTTAATCTGAAATTAAAATAAAGACAGCCCTAAAGTAGAAAGCTATTCCTTCCTTTTAAAAATGTTCAGCTTGTCTGCTTCTATAAAAAAAAAAGTATTAATTTCAAAATAAACTAATTAATAAACTGCAAAACATTAATTGAGCATTTTTATCTTTGTGTCTTCTTATTTTCTCTCCTCCAATAAACCTTTAACCAACCAGGCTCAAACGGCGGTCTAAAATTAGAACGTGTCCCCCCAGATACCCCACCCCCTCCACTCACAGGTGTTTATGTACAAAGTGTACTAACCGGAATTTTTGCTTCTTTAGCCTTGCTTTCCAAAATAATAGGTTGGTTTTTTCCTTCAAAGTGTGTATTTGCCGATATTTGAATTCAGTCAAAATACATTATACCTTCTAGTACAGTGGCCCACGTGAAAGTAACCAGGTAATAACGGATTGAAGCAGTTTCAGCAGTAATTGTTGTACCACATACTTTGTCCTGTCCTTTATTACAGTATTTCGATTTCTAACACTAAAAAGAAAATTCTGGTACAAAGAATTAATTATTTTACACGAACAGCACTGCACAGAGCAAAATGATTTTTCCAGAACCTGGAAAATTTTCATTTTCAATCCTATCCTTAATAAATAAAATTAAGCAAGCGCAGACTCACATTCTGTGAAGTTTAATGGAAGGTTTTAGAACTATATGTTATGTTTCCTGTTTCCTTGGGATACGAAAGTAAATATGAACCAGAATATGTTAATTAGTACCTTGTGATGGTTACTCAAGAAAGAGCTCTCCAAAGACTGCAAGTAAATTCTAATCAAACTCAAAAGTTTGGAGATGGCTGCTTATGTTCATTCGGCTCAGAAAATAATTAAGCCCTGTTGAGAAAAAAACTTCAGCTCATCGTGAAATACAGCTGAGGTGCCTGTCATGTTACGGAGTTAACATCTACAGTCCTGAAATCCTCATTAAGACCTTGAGTGACTTCCAACCTTTAACAAGACTAAACCAAACCTGGCAAAAAACGGACAATGCAGCATGACAATGATCCAAAGTGTTAACGTAAATCAACAAGGGTGCGGTTAACCACATATCTCAGTCTCCAGGGCCAGTTGAATCTCCATTAATCTGATCTCTGATCTAATTGAACATCTTTGGCTCAAGAAGATGGACTGTTTCTTAAAACAACAGAGGCAAAATAATCCTTAAAAAAAAAAAAACCCTAATCCCAATGCCTTGCCTTCACACCTCCTATGCCAAAGAACGCATAACTTAAACAAAACCCAATAACAGTGCTAATACCGGAAAACGTACAGCGATACAGACCAGCAGTCACTGCGGCAGGGCGCAGTTCATCTGTCAACCCGAAGCCCTCGTGTGTAGAACGAACCGAGGAGAAGCTGTATAAATATGTGGTAAGCAAGGAGACTGTGGGGAAGCTAAAAAAACCAGTCTCCCTACAGCGGCGTGAGAACCCTCCGAGAAAGTGTGAGCTCATCTTAAGGTCACGGCCCTCAGCTGCGGGCAGAGTCACTCGAGGGTGCTGAATGTTTCATGAGGAGACCCCACTGCTTGCTACAATATTTACCGACTTCCCCCGTGTTGTCTGAACGGACGTTTATTATTGCAGTCATGGGATTTAGCTACCTTTCCTCTCCGGTGAGTCCAAAGTCAACATCAACGGTTTAAATTTTTTAGGTAAACGTGACAAACCGGGCAGCAGCGACCGGGGTCATTTCGTTCAGCATGTCCACGGACCAGGGTTCCGTCTAATGATATAAATAATCTGCAGCTAGCCGTCTAAAGACCCGTTACAGACACAGAGCCTCAGAAGAAGGTGCGTGTGTAAAAGCATGCATCTGCCGCCCGTGATCTCGGTCGTGTCCCTTTGGTTACCCAATGCCGTAGCTATCCCAAATGGACTGACGGCGAAGCGCATGGTCTCATCAGAGCATGATGGATTTGGAAAGGTGTCTGTCCTTTGTTTGTGACGCCCGACATACCGTGCGATGTTGCTGTGATTAATCACGGCGAAAGACTGATTTATGGAGCATCCATCCTGTTGCGAGGGACGGACTGCAGATGGGCCAACAAACAAATCCATAGGCTTAATGGCAACGGCCACTTGTTTGGGAATTTGTCTCAATGACGATGTCGAATTTCATCCCTGTGCGTTATCATCGCCCTTCATATCTCTGATTAAACTTGCCTGAAGGAATTGTGCGCGTTACTACATCGACATCGAATTGCTCCCCAGCGTTATCCCCTGAAGCATCCTGTAGGACGGACGTCAATCCAGGCCTTGCGAGAGTGAAGCTTGTGCGTTTCTTCTTGCTGTGATTGTATAGCAAGCACTCTTAGCACCTGGAGTAAAGGCAGGTTTTGTTTTATTAGGGCAACGGTGAGTTGAATAAGGTGCTTAAGTGCTGGGGTGAGACTACAGCTAACACATAGCCCACATATATTCCAGCCCGTTAGGACCGGCGTTGTGGTTTACCTGTCCTTGAAAACGTGTCGCGTACTTGAATGCTACTGATGGACAGCGCAATATATTAAATATGACAACGGCTTACTTGAAGCCCGGCTGCGCCACCATGCTGCTAATCTTGAGACAGAAGTCAAACTAGGATAAATATTTCATTAGATCATTCTTCTGAGTTAATGGGCTTCTGCGGACGGGGAATGAGTGTGGCTACATGAATATGTCTTGTACGTTCATGAATCCGTTAACACCATCGTGGCCAGATTACCAAACGGACAAATAGGGAAAGGGACCAGGAGTCTTCGACTGCCAGGAGACTCCTAACAACACTGTTGTAATTCATATATTAGTATCCTGTAATAAAATTATGAGAAACAAATCAACTTTCCACAAAACATTGGCTGTGGTGGGCTGCAGCTACATGCTAGATATCCGTAAAAACTAAAGAATGAAAACTGTTACGGGTGGACGTACCTCAAGTAGGTCTGCTAGACAAAAGCAAAAAAGGAAACAGGAGAGACAACCCTTCTCCACTGTCCACCCAGAGAGGGAGATCGATGCGAACAGAAAGATCAACGTTTGTAGATCACATCCGGATAGAGTCTGTCAGTAAAAACTATCTACATTTACCGTCGTACATCCGTTATTGGCAGTAGATTTTACAATGAAAGATTTCGCCCCTTTTGGTCATGGTGTCAAAAAACAGTCACAGTTAACTTCATGCCAAAAAACACTCGTGTCCAATCGACCTCGCCACACGGCGTTTACTTTACGTCGAAAAAAATGTTTTCTTCCACAGCATACCTTCGTGGAAGGAGCTGAGCTGGGACAGTTATTCGTCGCAAAGCGAGTCCAGTGAGACGTATCATTAATTCAGTAACGTATACCATCCTAGGAAAGCTTTGAACAGACATCACAAACTCAACAACCGAGTTGTCTATTTCTTTAAAAAGGCCGCTTTTCACCAGAGTATCAGAAGGATTTCCTCTGCGAGTGTACATACAAAGGAAATCTGTTTTTGTCCCTGCTGTTGTCTGACAGCTGGAGGACAACTACTTGATACGTAAACCTCCCTCAGATTATATCTCTGCAAATATAAGGTTATTTGTCCTTTAAAATGTGTCTAATCGCTGTAGGTTAATTTACTCTCCCCACTTGGGACATACGTATTTTCTTTGGGTTGGAGGGCCCTACAAGGCGTTCGTGCCCAGGTGCCCATAATATGTGAATTCTGGCCATGAACGCAATGTTACCCTGAACACTTACTTAACATCGGCACAACACGGTGCAGTGGTAGGCACTGGAGACAAGCGCGGTTTCAAAGTCTGTCCGTTGTCCTGAATCAGTTTCACCACCCTTCCTTCTTTCACACTGGCTATGAGCTCTGTGTGTCTGGGTGACTAGGCCTCACCCAGAGCTGCTCCCCTCCTGCCAGTAGTTTGTTCAGGCAAATTCATAAGCAAGGAGTCCCAAAAACTTGTTCGACCATTGAAAGGTGTGAGAAGTACGTCAGTTCACTAGAGTTTACTACAAAAAATATTTCAAGGTTTTACGCGATGGTTTTCACTATCAACCACATGCAAAATAATATGTTCACGCGATAAGGATCTGGCGACATGCAATAAAAGCAGTAGGCGTCGAAAAACGTCGAGTGACACTCTACCAGTTAATTAGCCAGCTCGAATCACGGCAGCTACAAACGGCGTGTATTTGCTTATACAAGTGGATTGGTTTAAGATAGCGAAGTAATTTCACTAGACGAATCTCCATGGTTTTGGTTGTCCCAGGAAACGTAGATGCGCAGCGTAACTATTTCAGAAAATGTGACGTAAATAACAACAGCAACAGGAAAACTGTGGCTTTTATTTTCTGCCCAATATTATACAACTCGCAGCTTTAATCAGTTTTAACATATTCCGACAGGCAGTACTGAATACTGGGTAGTTTACAATGTTGTTGGTAGGCCAATATCGAAACCCAAAAGGAGGCATCGTTTGGTATTATCATCAAGAGGCGGAACCACAGGACCACAATCCGCACTTGTCAGTTTCCATTTTTTTATTTTTTTTTATAGCTTTGTTGACAATACACGTCTGACGTATTTTCCTTAGACACGAGAACGCACACTTGCGTGCTATTATCTCCTACGGGTTTGCAGTGCAGAACAACGAAAACTATTTTTCTCAAAAATGTAGTATTTTTGTGGACGTGACAGAAATAAAAAAATATCCGTTGTTTAGTCACAAAGAAAAATGTGAACGTACTTTTTTTCAGTGTGGTTGTGATACGTTACCAGCAGCGAGATCATTTCAGTTAAAGGTGATTAAAAATCATTATTAAAAGAGAAGTACCAAAGAGAAGACCAGTCAAACCTCTTTATTTAAATGTTACATTTAAAAGATATGTAACTTATAATTGTACGTTTCATAGGTGGGTCTGTATATTCTGAATCCTTCAGGCACAATTACTGTGAAGAGGACATAAATGATACTTTTCCCTAAATGCCTCTTGCCTTCATTTCATTATGCTCCATCCACGCAGAAATGCTTTGGATAAGTTTTTACAGTCTATGAAAACATATTGGTCTCTATGATAATAATAATCTGTAAACGAATTTCAGCAGACACAACGCCGTAGGTACCAAAGAGCTACAAAATGGGATTTAAGAGACGTTTAATTATCTGAGGTAATCCAGTCAACAACTCTCCGAACAAAAAGATGACTGTCTCTTCCTCATCGTTTTATAATTCCATAGAAATCAACAGCTTTCACCCAGGAGCACTCATGCGCCTAACCGTGAACGGAAATATATCTAACCATTGGATGGATTTAAATGCTAAACTTCCATTTTAGCTTTTCGTTTTATAAATATATAGCTATATATATTTAATATATTAGGCCTAAAATCATTTTAAAAATATTATTATTAGTAGTAGTATTAGTCTATTGTTTTTTTTTTTGTTTGTTTTTGGGGGGGGGGGGTTGACTCCTGGTGCATGGGTACCCTAATGTGATAATTGAAATAGGAAACGTTACTGTTTATTAGGTATTGTGAATTATAAAATATGTATCCGATTTCCGAAACCTTCAGCGTCTTTATGATTGTACCTCAGGACTAAAGTGATTTGATTATTTACGATAAGCTAACTAGTCTGAATTTGTAGGTTATGTAGAGAAACATAAAATCACCTAATTTTAGATTAAAGAAAATATTATTTAATTATTTTCCTATAAACATTCATTGGCAAAAGCTTGCTTTGAAAGGTTACCAAAGGTTTAGGTTAACACTACATTAAAAACGACTTTTGTTTTGTTAAATAGTGTGTATGCGATGGTCGTAGCGACGACAATGACTACAGTAGATCATAAAAGTGCTTTCCGGAAAGCCAGTCTCAATTTAAATGTTGGTGGTGATATCATAAAGCTGTTTAGCATAATCTTTCAACAGGCATGAATTTGCAATGTTCTAGTTTGTAAATCCTCCGATTCCTAGTAGCGACTCAGAAGATATGACCGTTACGTTTTATATTAATGACTCAACGAAGTATTTTATTGTTTAGGACTTGTCGGTACCCAAGCTATACACCGAGGGGTATAAAGAAAGCAAGCGATAAATTAAATTAATGACCAATTCCTCGCTGCAAAAGATCAAAATTGGCGGGAGGGCTTTAAAAAAAATGTATATCGCTTAAGCGTGTCTGTCCCAGTTCTAGGGGAGAATAGGATAATAATCACAATTATTTGCAAAATTTGTAAAATAACTAAATTTGCACCAGTTGTGCGCTTTCATTAAATGAGTTTTAAAGGGCAGACAAGTATGTCCACATTAAAATTCATAGACGTCGATCAATATGCACTCTGTCCGTTTGCTATAAGCAAATGTAGGTCCAATTACATAAAAGGCTTGCAAATACCTGTTTACACATCACCAGACAAATCACACCATTTGCATGTGGCTAGGAGAAAAGGGCTTATGCGTAGGTTACGGAAAACATGGGAACGCGAGTGTTTCATGCGTGCAATGATTGTGATAATACACGCGTCTTACGAATTATCTGTCACGCCGTAACCAGTTTACTTGATAAGTAGACGCGTTACAGCCTCGCGACTCACACGCAGATGACAAGCCAATGTATTATTCTACGATTTATTCATAGCTAATTCAATATAACTAATAATATAGGCCTAGCTAACTGTGTAGTTTTTAGAGGGACACACATTACCTTTGTGCATGCCGGTGTATCGGTCCTTCAGAACTGTCAATTCGTGGATTTTCCCAAACTGCTCGAATAGAGGTTTCAAGTCTTTTTCCTCTAGATTCCGCGGTATCTGTCCGATAAACAGCTTTATGGCATCTTGGTCTTTCATGTTGCCGCTGTCCGGATGAATGGAAATGGATTCTGACCCGTTCATGGGTTTTGGAAATGTGATCTGCCAATACTGGTGCTGCTGCGGAATCAGTAGTAGTGGATGTTGGGCCGGTGCTGCCCCCGGTCCAGTGAAAACCAGGCTGGTGTGAGCGGGACGGGGCTGCTGTGGTTGCTGCTGCCTCCTTGTTTCAGTCTGAGTGAATCTGGCCATTGCTGGGAGCAGACTGGATAATAATGACAACACACACACACACTGAGCGAGTGCAAGCACTCAGTTGGAAACCCAGACTTGCTTTCTATCCGACACACAACACACTACTACACATAATACCAGAAAGGGGGAGGGGGAGGGAGAAACATCGCCGTGAGCTTTTCCGTTAGCCGCTCTTGTGCGACATCAATTGGTAGAAGTGTGGTACTGCAACCAAAAAAAACAAACACTTTTGGGTGACTTCAGTCCGGTTTCAGCGTCTAACCGGACCTGCTTGGATGACACTGCGTTGGAGAATCATTGCTGAACTACAGACTGAAGAGGAATTTGAAGAACGTTGGGGGGGGGTTACTGGAATTTTAAAAATATATACGTGTTTTCTTATAAGGTGGTTTCATAAGGAAGTCTTAAAATATGATCATAAACTAAATTCATATTTGGTAATCTTACTTTTTTTTTTTAAGTACTCAATATCTATAGCTAGCCAACCCCATCAATATGGATACTGATGTATAGTTGTATTAATCCGTCTAAATAAATCCACCTTAACATGCAAGAAAAAGGCTGTGGAAATACTGCAAAAATAAATTAGCTGCTAAGCTTGCCTCACTTTCCAAAAAAAGACGAATGGTAAATTCATATAGTACGTTTATACAAAGCATGGATTAAACAATAAACCTAAAGACTGAGGGAATTATTGGCTTTAGACCTTCAAGCAGGCCATTGTCGGCTTTTGTGCACTTCATTCTGGTAGGACTGCGAAATTAAACCATTACTCTGTATTATAAAGACCTGACATGCCATCTAGAATGAGGAATTAAGACTATTGCATCCCGTGCTGTAATAAGAGAGGCCTGGCGTTTCCATTTGCTGATTTATGCTTGGAGCACAACCTCCAATACACTGGCTCCTTGCACCCTCTTCTGGTATATAGGACAAGGATATTTCTTATTTCCAATAAGATCATTCGGGCCATGCTCAGCTGGGATCCGGCTGGACAATAAATAAAAACCCATGATAAAATAAAGTCCCATCCGAATTCCTCAGAGAGGAACATGATTTCGAGTCGGGAAATGCTGTATGCCAACGTACCTCTTATTAAACGTTTTTGTCCAGGGCCTAACTGAAGAAATGCTTAATGTCAAATTCGCTCAAATAATAACATGTATTTCCAATGTGTTTAAAAATAAGTGTTTTTATCTTTTACAACGATAATCACGCGTAGAGTCCCCTCCGTATTGTAGCAACCACGGGGAGGGGGGCAGTATTTCCCCGTTGTTTCCACGTAATTTTCTGATCTGTTAATTTTTGGGGACTGACAGCCGAAAGGCATCAGTGGTAAGACTATTAGAGGCTCTATGGGATAAATAAATCAATTCTCATTTAGGAACGCTCTCTCTATTTTTCTTTAAATCCGGGTCCCAGCGGAATGGTCTCCCTTTTCCCACCAAACAGAGCAGGGACCACACAATAATGTCAGAGTCCCTCACGTGCCACCTGTAGTAAGAGACCACCACCATAGCTGGAAACCCCAAACCTGTCCGGAGCAGGTTGCCAGTTTTAGAGTACAGATTAAGCAAAAATAAAGAAATGTAAAGAAACACAAAAAAATAAAAGTATCTACTACTTGTTCCACAAAGTCGAGATATCAAGGTACTTTTGTTGTGAAATGCAAAGCTGTAGTACGGACATAGCAAAAGACTAAAGTACTTTTGCAGAGAATCTTGTTCGCGCATTGATTTTTATTTTCCTTAATTCCCGTACATATCAGACAACGCGTCAGAGTTATATCACATTGGGTTTTTAAACTTCAATACTGCCTGCCTCACGTTGTCTGACCGTAACGTGAGATTCTCCGGAAACCCTGCTCAAGCGCACACTAGCGTGCTTTTTGGCTACGTAATACGTGATTATGTCATCCGAGATGTTGACGTAGTGATTCTTGAATCCAGTAATAAACATTTCGGAGTACTGAAGTGCGATAACTGCCGGCATTGTTTTTTCATAATTTAATCATTTATTTAAAAACTGCCAGTTTTTGGACACAGAGACAAAACGATCATGTCGGTCAATTATGCGGCTGGACTGTCTCCTTATGCAGACAAAGGGATGTGCGGGCTTCCAGAGGTAAGCACCACTCAACAGGCCATAGCCTCGGATTTTCCTGTCTTAAACGGTTAGCAGTAGATTGTGGGTTTTCGTTTATATCACTTCCGTCTTTACCCTGGGTTTTCCGCGTTGCTAATAAGTGTGTAGCATTTCTCCTAGTAGTTAATGTAAACCGTTCCTACAACGTGTCAGAGATACATATTATGCATATGGCTGTTTTTGTTATATACCTGACCATTTTTAGTTACTTAGTCAGTTATCGTAAGTATTGCATTTGTATGGTTATCCCGGAGTTTGATCTACATTACGCGTTTAGCTGAACCGATTTGTCATTTTGTTGTTATTTGTTATTGTTGTCAGTCACAGTGTTATGATGTAATATGGTATGATTAGTATTTTACATGTTTTCGTTCCGCATACGTGCACCGTTGCAGTCGGCTAGCGTTGATGCATTACACTAATCCAGGTGGCCTTACCTGCTTCCTCTATATCTTTATATATGTGCACGTGTTTCCCCTCGCCCAGGTGTTTGACACACCAGAGGAACTGCAGAGCAAGGTGGAGACTCTGGCCCAGATGGTTCGAGAGTCTCAATACATGGTGGTCCATACTGGAGCAGGGATCAGCACCTCCTCAGGGATTCCAGACTTCAGGTATCTCCTGCTCTGTTTCTATGGCATATCATTTTCAGTATTTCAGATCCTAACCCTGGTTAGAACCCTTGTTACGTCTGTGCTGCCTGGTACGCAGTTTGTATTGGTACTTTCAACTCAACTACTTAAAGGAATTGATACTGAAAGAGTTGGAAAAGGGTTATTCACCTGATAACTCGGTTGAAGGGAACCTCGAAAGTCTGCACTCCCACAGGAGTACCGCGGGTCGTGATGCAACAACATTGTGCGGTGCGGGACAAATTTTGAGAGTGCGGGTGTTTGCGGGAGAGGGAGAAAGAGATGATTTGCCTCCCGCAGAATATGTGTGTGTGTGTGTGTGTGTCTAAATGTAATGTTAAATGTTGAAAGTAGCCTTCATAATTAAGTTAGTGCTCGGGA
>JAOYSI010000028.1:1209595-1224209 GCA_025775065.1 Hiodon alosoides | reverse complement strand
TGTGGTGTCTGGTGCTGTTTTGAGTGTGGTGTGTGTGTTTGTGTGTTTGTGTGTGTGTGTGTGTGTGTGTGTGTGTGTGTGTGTGTGTGTGTGTGTGTGTGTGCGTGTTTGCGTGAACAAGTGTGTGTTTGTCTGTGTGTGTGTGCATCTCACCTAGATCAATGGAGACATCGGGCTCTGCTGTGTCCAAAGCAGACTGAGTGAGCTGAGGAGCCTGGAGGTAACAGGTTTCGAAGGGAGGGCTATCAGGGGGCATTGGGCTGTCTATCTGATCTGAGTTGGGATCCTCGCTGATGCCGCTGTCGCTGGGTGAAGGAGACCACAGGGGGGAGCCCGACACAGACACCGAATCACTGCCACTCAGCAGGGTGTCCAGGAAGTCATTGCCACCATCAGCAGGCCTCAGCATCTGCATGCACACACACAGCAGTAAACACCTAGCCAAAAGCACATAGACGCACCCGCACGTCCGCAACATACTCAAAGGCTATGGGACGGCTGAGAGAGGCGGGCTACACACAGGAACGGCTCACAGAGGGACACAGGCAGATGCAGGGTGGTGGAATAAGGATATAACTCACGCTGTGCTGTGTGACGGGCCACTCTCGGTGACACACATCGTCCTGACGCAGGATTCCATCAGTCTGATCAAATAGCAGGTCTAACAGCTCCATCCCATCATAGCCCTGGAAGGAACAACATGCCTTTTCACAGATCGATAGAGGCTCATAAAGACACGCTGAAGTGCTTCTCTCTGGGGGAAGAGATTCCTGCCATGCTGAGGTCATTTTAAAAAAACAACCAGTTTTTATAACATGGGCACTTACAAAATACTCATTAAAAATTATTTTTTTGTAGTAATAATTTAGTTATTAATGGCACTGCAAAGAGTGAGTCGTAAGTTTTAGTTAAGGAACGACAGAATAATACATGATTATTGGTGAACCGAGCACTTTCTGACTGTTGGACCAGAAGAGTTCCCAAACTCTTTTTACTTCCCCATGTCTTCCATCTAGCATGAACGCCAGTTCTTTCACCTTGTTCAAATTTATTTGTTTTTCTTTCATTTCAACTTCAGGTCGTCACACTAAATTACCATTCTGCATGATATTTGACAGAATTCTTCATGATTCTTATGATTTTTCAATCAGGGTCTTTTGTAGATTTTTGTTTCTGTATATTTAATAATGTATCTTTGGAGCCAACTTGCCATGCAATATTAAACAGTACATAAGGTAGGGATTATGTTCCTATAGTGGTGAATGTTAGATATACGTAATGATGTACGGAATATAAGAATCACTTTATTTAGCTATGTATGTTGATTCAGCAGAGTTTGAGCTTTCACATCCATTTCTGGGGAGGTACTCTTAAAGAATGCCCCTGAACAAATAAAAAACTATTTCAGTTTACGCTATGAAAAAAGCAGAGTTAATTTGCCCAGAGCAAAAATAATGTCAGCCATCATTGTACAGTTTAACTGGAATCTACATTCATGATAAATTGGAAACATTAGTATACTAAGTTCCCTTATTTCAGCCTCCTTTGCAGTGAAATCTGCCACTCACGTACACCGAAACACAAAGTGTTTAAAAATCAGTTCTGAACTGATTGTTCTGAACTTTGGACTGTGCTTCAAGCAGCCCAGCTACAACAATTGCTCTGACAGTAAATATACTGAGGACATTTCAGGAAAAACACACAAAATAAGAAAAAGAAACATTTATGTACCTTGTTTGAAGTGTGTGCCATCATTGCCATGCCAGGGTGGCAAATCAAATCAAATCTTCAAGTATCCAGCCAGAAAAATTGTCAGATGGCTTGGCCGCTAGATGCTACTGTCTTGGATCACTGTGGGTGTGTGTTTCATTATGCCCGTTCTGTGGGACAAAGTTTAAACTCCAACAGAACACTGAATGCTTCCACCTGAGGTCGCCACACCATTGGCTGTCATGTGGTGATGCATCTGACAGACAGGACTGGTAAACATTTCCTTCTAAAATTGGCAATAACGATCCCTTATGTAATCGAGAGTGAACATCCCAAGGATGACCTTTGGCACAGTTTTAAACATGGCGTCCAATGCTTAGTGCATGAACCAAGCATCCCGGAAGGCTCTGAATAGTTTTCAATTTAAAAATATGCAGTTAACACTCAAATATTGTAGGCAGATCCGTTTACAGGCTTTCTCTGCTTTACCGCCATAATTCTCTCTTCTAAATCTCCATGTGTTCTAGAGCAGAACTTCTGCATTGCTTCCTGTTTATTATTTGTCCACTTGTTATTATCTCATGGCTTTTTAACATGGCAGAAATAGAACCATTTGCCGATAAATTTGTATTCACAATCTCTCATCCTATGCCATTTAAGTCAATGTTGCATATGATCTTAATGCGAATGTTGATGTCATGACTATGACATAAAGAGGTGCAGATGTAATCCAACATGTACTGGAAACATGTCCAGCTGGGTTCATGTGTCTTCCTAATGTGAAAGGATGTAAATGGAAGATGAGTTTCAGCATCTATACTTGCGATCACAGACATGTGGACAGAGTTTCTGTCCAGCCTCATTCTCCCACAAATAAAACGAATAATAAAGAAATGTTTTCAGTGAAGCATTTCAGGCTGAATATAAATTCTACGAAAAGTCACCCCCCATTGGAATTTAAATGAATGCAACTGTCAAAGATTGAAAACAACATGGACAGAGTTTAAAACCACAAAGGTTTTGTTAGCATTATATGTGCTTATTTTTGTATCAGTACTTGAACGAATTGTTAGTAGAACCTCCTGTTCTACATTGTACTGCTAAAATGCAATTTACCTTGCAGGCTGCTCATGGTAGACCTCTCTTTTGCACTTGGAGATCTTCAGTCACATTTTGCCTGGTTCTTCTCATTTTTCTCTCACTCTCGGCCTTCTGTAATTTCCCCCTTTTCTGTTCTTTCTATTTTGTGGCTTCTTGTATTTTAAATCAATCTTTTTCTAGCTGCCCTCTTTCTATAAACTTGCCTTGAACTTCTGTCTCTTTTTCTCATCCCTTATGGTACAATTTATTACAGAAACTTAAAAATCAGTACAAGCCGTTCAAACATTTTTGCTGAAACACAGAGCGTCGGGGAGATTCACAGAGCGTTGACGCCAACGTTGCTTTTACATTTCTCTGCCTGGACTGAAATGCTTTCTTTAGGATCCCAAGTTCAATGTGTCCAAGTGGCAGGATGTGAAGGTGCGCGTTAAAGCACAGGGAAAGTGGGTGAAGCAGGAGTTTGTATCGTGCTCAGTGTTTTTTTATGTAAATGTTAAAAAGAGCTGTCCCCATCCCCCACCCTAATGCCTACCTGGACGTGCCCAAAGATTGTTTGAGTGGGGACAGTATGATCTGTATTCTGTCAATAACCAGAGATTATAATTATTTCAGCATGATTGCTTTATCATTATTGCTGTTTTATCTGAAGTCCAAAGGGCAGAAGACTGTTGAGTAATCAGTCAGCAACCCCCATATAATATTGCAACATCATTACCAACAAAAACACTACTATGGCCCTTCGCATTTGCACCTTGGGATCCCTGCAGTAAAACATTAGCAGTAACAAAGACCACAAATCTAATAACAACCATGTTTGAACCATGTATTAATTCCTATGGAATTCTATGGAACTTGAGAGACAGTGATAGGTATGAAGTAGACCTTACTAAAGTCACATGTGAGTGGAGGGATTAGCATGTGTAGTTACAAATATAATGAGTCAATGAGGGTGTCCTCACACTCGCATGCCAGTGTATGTGTCTGGAACTGTGGGCCCAATGCTGAGGTCATTATTTCAAATCCACATTTTACAATCCCACAATAAAATCTGAGTGGGATTTCATTTGACCTTAAAGATAAGCTTGTGTACTAGCACTAAAACACTGATAAAACTGGGTGGCTGGGCGCCACAGATATATCTGGGGAAACACCATTTTTTCCATGATTAAGAAAGATGATCTGTTCTAAACTGTTGGCCTACATCTTTTGGATTGTACGTTCGGTGTAGACTTCTGAGTTGGAATGTTTATGTACTACTAATTTAATTTCGGCCCTTAAATGCATGTAACAAGTTCGAGCGTGGAACAATTTGTTGAACTATTAAGTGGTTTGTTCGCGGTGGGCTTTCCTAAGGCTTGCTGACGATCCTGTAAGCGTAATGCTGCCCCCTGTTGGATGGTCTACGAAATTCTCAGGCTGCTATCACACCCTGAACACTTGCGGTTGACTGCTGAATTAATTGATTTCCTGCTGTGAATTTAGAAAATGTTTACAACAAAAAAGTTTTTATTATGGTAATAGTGCATTTAAGCTTTCAAGCGTGTAAGTATTTCCATTTGCACTTACAATAAGTCTTGAAAGACAATTAAATGTAATAGTTTTACTTAATTTCCTCTTTTTAAATTTGTGTATGTCTGATTTCTTCCACTACTTAGAACTAAATGACTATTTATTGAAGCATCCTACTTTGGGTAACACCACGAACTCTGTTGCCTGTTATAAAGGTATAACAAGTGATGGAAAAACTACAACGCATACCCTGCCGTTTCTGCCATCTCAGAATAACGTAGCATGATTTCAGTGGAAAATATGTAAGGATTTTTAAAATCCTGTACAATGCGAGTATAAGGGCGTCAACTGGCCATTGTCGGAGATAGTTTAGGGAGGAGGCAAACCACTGGCTTCTTTTGCCCCAGACCTAAACTATTTCATGTTTAAATCGTGTTTAATTTGTATTGACTTTTAAAAATGATTTGTTTAAATCTATTAATGTTAAATCCAAAGTTTAAACATTAAAATGTTTGGTTGAGTTTTGAGTCACTATAGAAGAGTGGTTTAGAAAAATCAAAGGCGTACAATTAATAGAAAATATTACTTATCAAATTAAGTGCCATATTTCAAAAGAAGATGGGCCCCTCTCCTTATTAAAGGTACCACTTAACTATCCAAGACACATATGTTTAAAGGCAATCAGCTGCTGGGTCTTTTTTCTCTGGAAATCTCTGATTACTTCTCTGCATTTGTAACTTACAGACAATGCAAGAACGTGCCTGGAATGTTTGTCTAATTGATTGACTCCCTGGGGCACAGTGACCTCCCCCCAAGGTCACGGCTGCCCTGAGTGTCACAAGTGGTGTCCTCATTGTCATGTCTGTCACGATATAAAAAAAGGGAATGAGGTGAAGATTGGTACACTGTTAAGCCTCTTCTGTGACCTGGTCTCTATTCTTCTGGCTTACAGAGTAAAACAGGTGTATGCAGTAGAGTTGCTTTAATACTGTGTGATCCCAAATATAGTGCCAGTAACATTTCACTA
The DNA here is from genome assembly GCA_025775065.1 of Hiodon alosoides. Lineage (NCBI taxonomy): Eukaryota > Metazoa > Chordata > Actinopteri > Hiodontiformes > Hiodontidae > Hiodon > Hiodon alosoides. The sequence continues at coordinate 1,218,862 of JAOYSI010000028.1, read as the reverse complement.
TTTTACCCATCAACACCCCTACTTCATGGACCTTTTCTTAGAGCCTTTCTGTCTGTTTGGCAGCATCAGATGAAGGCCAATTTCTGTTGTCAGGCTTTCTTTGTTGTTCTTTATTTCTACAAATAAAAGTGATATTATTAATAAGCTATTATTATTATGGTAATTGTTATTATTATTATTATTATTATTATTATTATTATAACAAATTCTGTGTAAATATCAACATTGATTCTGAAGTTTGTTTTAACTATTGTGCTTATAGATAATTATATATTTTTTCTATATTGGATAGATTTCACATTAATTTAATTCAACTGTCAAATGAACATAGAGTTTTAATATATCAATATTTCCCCCAGTCCCCCCCCATTCAGCCTATCCTAAAAACATAATAAATAACATTTAAAATAAAGATGTTTGTGTGTGTGTTTCTTAACATTTTTATTTATGGGTTATGGCATATTCTCGCGTCAGAATGAATCGTTCTATTCTAATGTAGTATAACCAACTGAATAAAACCTGGTGGGACACTAAGACCAAATAAACAAATCTAAGATCGCTATTCTCCACTTTGGTCACAGATATTCTCTGGCGTACGCGCATCAGACGAAAGGGTAGAGACACGCTACGTAATACGTATAACGCTGTATAACGCAGAACGCTTTTAGATACGTATACGTAAAAAGCTAGGCCTGCACTTCTCTATAAAACCGTGCTTGGGGACCACGGCGCCCTTTTCCCTGCCTATACCAGACCACGGTGGGCAGTGTATTTGCCGGGTCTTATTCTCTAAGAAAGCGAATCTTTAACCATCAGACAAAATGGTGAGTGAATTATTTGCTTTTAGTTTATAAATAATTGCACCGTGACTTTCGGGCACTTATGGGGCACTTATTATGGGTTTAATTGGCTTTAGTTTGGTATCTAGTTCAATCAAAAAGAGACTGGAGGACAGACCCGTTTTACAAAATGGCTCCTTTTGTATTCTGGGAAGCTTTTTTGTTAGATTCGGGGAACTAGGAGTTTTTCAGTCAATTTTTTAAAATTTGTTTTTTTCTGGTAAACTCCCTTTTTCGCAAAGGCGTCATTTGTCGTGTGTCCAGTTTAGTTAGCCAGTTGTACCGGTTAAACCTCATGTATAATATGCTATTCAAAGCCGGGCCTGCTTAAAACGGCCATTTTTCATAGGTGGCAAGAGGACGACAAAAGACTTATCGTCCTAGCTAACATTTATTCTAGCGTTGAGCTGTGATGTTTCAAATGTAGTAATTTGCTCGAATACAGACGTTAGCCAATTTGGGTAGTGGCAAAACTGCGCAAAACATGCTGATAAATGCAACGTCAGCCATATTATGCCGGCATACATACACGTGGACATACTGATAGATTGGGCTCCTATTAAACTAATTCTAAGGCCCAGTTGGTCGATTAGACGTTGGGTGTTTAATTTGTCATTTCTACCTTGTTTTCTATGTAGTCCTCCATTTTCGAGGGGGAAGTTGAGTTCATAGCGTTTTAAATGTCAATTCTACGAACGATCAGGTGACCGGACTACCGGTACCTTGTATCCTGTGTTGGCTACGTTTTTAGCAGTCTAAATTTCTGGTCGTTTTTCTCAAAACACTTTTCATGCCTATAAAAACCGTAACGGCAATGAAGGTTAAATATGACGTTAAACATTTCTGATCAATTAGGGTAGTGGCATGTACCTGAAATGAGTCACCGCGGCCTCGAAGAACAATGTCCGTCGTTAAACCCTCCCTTTGAACGTCATTTTGAATAGCGTACGGCCCAGTAAGCGGTGACTATTGTTTCAAGTTGATACTCAAATGGTTCCAGTTTTATGTATGATCTAAACGACTTATGTAATTCATATCCGGTTTCAGCCAGCTGGTTTTAGCCATGGTTAAACCTGGCACTTCTACTATACAGTTCAGCGGGTTTGTAATAACTGTTGGGTACAGCTCGATGTTTGGCTAAGTGGTGGGGTATTGACCGATGTAACATTTTTGGCTTGTTGATGGGCTGTTGGCAGGTAATCCTAGCAATGAACTCCCATGTAGCACTTGAATTTATGTGGGTAATCCTTGCAGTGTCTGGTATATTCTGTTCCAGTGTTCATAAGCACTCTTCCCTTTCCTAGGTGAACTTCACCGTAGACCAGATCCGTGCCATCATGGACAAGAAGTCCAACATCCGTAACATGTCCGTGATTGCCCACGTGGACCATGGGAAGTCCACCCTGACGGACTCGCTGGTTTCCAAGGCTGGCATCATCGCCTCTGCTCGCGCGGGAGAGACTCGCTTCACTGACACTCGCAAAGATGAGCAGGAGCGTTGCATCACCATCAAATCCACGTGAGTCTTGGTCCTCTCATGCGCATGTTCAAGCACAAGTTTTCCAAATGCGTTTTACTCAGATTTTTATCTAAAACGTTATGCTTGTCATTTCAACTGCCTGGATTTGTTATCCTTTTTGAATGTTGATCTCTAAATATGCTGTTTTGCTTACAGCAAATCAACTTTGACGATGAAGATGCCTAATTGGCTTAAGATGCTTAATTTGAATGTGCCTTTACTCCCTTTCCAGTGCAATCTCCATGTTCTACGAGCTCAGTGAAAACGATATGGCTTTCATCAAGCAGTGCAAAGATGGTTCTGGGTTTTTGATCAACCTGATTGATTCCCCGGGGCACGTTGACTTCTCTTCCGAGGTTACAGCTGCCCTGCGTGTCACAGACGGCGCTCTGGTTGTCGTTGACTGCGTTTCAGGTAAGTGTTGGAAAAGAAAATGAAGTTGGCACTTTATGATCTGGGCATTTTCTGTTAACGCTAAAACCTAATAAATTATGTGATTTAGTCAATATTGTCTCTATATACATAAACGTTTAACTTGAGTCATTGTTTAGCTGACTCAAACTGTCCCTTCCTGTCCAGGTGTGTGTGTGCAGACCGAAACTGTGCTGAGACAGGCAATCGCTGAGAGGATCAAGCCTGTCCTGATGATGAACAAGATGGACCGTGCCCTCCTGGAGTTGCAGCTGGAGCCTGAAGAGCTGTTCCAGACCTTCCAGCGCATCGTGGAAAACGTCAACGTCATCATATCTACCTATGGAGAGGACGAGGGTGGACCCATGGGTAACATCATGGTGAGCCATCAGGGTGGGACTGGCTAAGGAAAATTCATTTTAGAGTATGTCCAACAACGTGTATGAGTGTGCCCAGTTAATAATAATGGGTGTAAGTAACCTATACATGAAATTGCCTATGCATTTTTTTAATGCCTTAGGACATCTCTCTTCCAGATTGACCCAGTTGTGGGCACCGTGGGGTTCGGCTCAGGCCTTCATGGGTGGGCCTTCACTCTGAAGCAGTTTGCTGAGATGTATGTAGCCAAGTTTGCTGCCAAGGGTGAGGCTCAGCTTGCACCAGCTGATCGTGCAAAGAAGGTAGAAGACATGATGAAGAAGCTCTGGGGAGATAGGTGAGCACACCTGGATGTTTTACTGAGAATTTTCCCAGAATGCAAATAGCAGCTGATTTTAACTGCTGTTACTAGATCATAAGTGTACACGATTAGCTGAATCTACTGAGATAGAATTCTCCTTGGGAGTGGGTTTTATTCAGTACATAAACTGGGAAGTATGGTGAAAGTAGCATTTTGGGTGGTAATTTTTCACAACCAAATCCCTGCTGATCTTAATTGGCTCTCTACACAGGTTTTTCGACCCAGCTTCTGGCAAGTTCAGCAAGTCTGCAACTGGGCCGGATGGCAAGAAGCTCCCCCGTACCTTTGCCCAGCTTATCCTTGATCCAATCTTCAAGGTGAGGTGCAGAAAAGGGGTTACGCCATGTTGGCTTATGCTCCCCATGTTTTTCAAATTTAAACTTGCCTGCCTCTGAATGATGACTTAAACATTCTTCACTTTGACCTGATTGTTCATTGATGAGAGCATTCTGTCTGATGTGCCTGGCAAAACATGGATGTCCCTGGACAATTGAATTCAGTAACTTTTGCAGTTGGCCTAATCCTTGACGCATCTGTTTTTGCAGGTGTTTGATGCCATCATGAACTTCAAGAAGGAGGAAACTGCCAAGTTGATTGAGAAGCTGGACATCAAGCTGGACTCCGAGGACAAAGAGAAGGAGGGCAAGCCCCTGCTGAAGGCAGTGATGCGTCGCTGGCTGCCTGCTGGCGAGGCTCTGCTTCAGATGATCACCATCCATCTGCCCTCCCCTGTCACTGCACAGAAGTACCGTTGTGAGCTGCTCTATGAGGGACCTGGAGATGATGAGGCTGCTATGGGTACGACCGTTTGTTGGAGATGTCTTAATTTCTGCCACATGGCATGTTTATTTCAATTGGGCATATAAACGAAATCTAGGAGTCGTGTGTGTCCCTTAAGCATTGAGTTCTAAATTTCGCGTCATTACTCTTAGGTATCAAGAACTGCGACCCAAAAGCTCCCCTGATGATGTACATCTCCAAAATGGTGCCGACCACTGACAAGGGCCGCTTCTATGCCTTTGGCCGCGTTTTCTCTGGCTGTGTCTCCACTGGACTGAAGGTGCGCATCATGGGACCCAACTTCACCCCTGGCAAGAAAGAGGATCTTTACCTTAAACCCATCCAGAGGTCAGTAATAAATCAAAGGGGCTATTTACCAATATTTTCTTGTCCTACAAACTCTTTGCACAGAAATATATTAAATGGCAAATACTGAGGAACAATGTTAATTACTCCCTTTAGGACCATTCTGATGATGGGGCGCTATGTGGAGCCCATCGAGGATGTGCCATGTGGTAACATTGTGGGTCTGGTTGGCGTTGACCAGTTCCTGGTGAAGACTGGGACCATCACCACTTACGAGCAGGCACACAACATGAGAGTGATGAAGTTCAGCGTCAGCCCTGTGGTGAGAGTGGCTGTGGAAGCCAAGAATCCGGCTGACCTGCCCAAGCTGGTGGAGGGTCTTAAACGTCTGGCCAAGTCTGATCCCATGGTGCAGTGCATCATCGAGGAGTCTGGCGAGCACATCATTGCTGGAGCTGGAGAACTGCATCTGGAAATCTGCCTGAAGGACTTGGAAGAGGATCACGCCTGCATTCCACTGAAGGTAATCTTCTAGCTGATCCCATAAACTTCTGACATTTTGCATCATCTCTTGGGCTATGATTGCAATGGGTGCTGTCTGCAGAGTTCCTGCTAATTTATACTGCACCACAAGTACTCAAGGGTTTGGCTTGTTGACTTAAGCATGTACATTGAAGTGAACTTTTCCCCCAACAGAAATCAGACCCCGTAGTGTCTTACAGAGAGACTGTGAGCGAGGAGTCTGACCAGATGTGCCTGTCCAAGTCCCCCAACAAGCATAACCGTCTGTACATGCGTGCCCGTCCATTTCCTGACGGCCTGGCCGAGGACATTGAAAAAGGAGATGTCACTGCAAGACAGGAACTGAAGGCACGTGCCCGCTACCTGGCTGACAAGTACGAGTGGGAGGTGACGGAGGCCCGTAAGATCTGGTGCTTCGGACCAGACGGCAACGGTCCCAACATGCTGGTGGACGTGACCAAGGGAGTGCAGTACCTGAATGAGATCAAGGACAGCGTGGTGGCAGGCTTCCAGTGGGCATCCAAGGAGGTGAGGATTCAGAAAAGTAGGCTGTCGTATGGAAGAATTCAAACTTTTGTTAGACCTGACCCTTGTTTGAGTTGAGGTTGATGTGCTGCATCTCTTTTCAGGGTGCCTTGTGTGAGGAGAACATGCGTGCTGTGCGTTTTGACATACATGATGTGACTCTGCACACGGATGCCATCCACCGTGGTGGTGGCCAGATCATCCCCACCGCCCGCAGAGTGCTGTACGCATGCCAGCTTACAGCTCAACCCCGACTCATGGAGCCTGTCTACTTGGTCGAGATTCAGGTGTTTGCCTTATCCTACTTCTCTACCCCTCGCACAATGAAGTTCACAAAGATCGGGACGTTTAGGGCAATTGGATATTTGCTAAATGTGTTGTGTTCTTATAGTGCCCAGAGCAGGTGGTTGGAGGCATCTACGGTGTGCTGAACAGAAAGCGTGGCCATGTGTTTGAGGAATCCCAGGTTATGGGCACACCTATGTTTATCGTCAAGGCCTACCTGCCAGTCAACGAGTCCTTCGGTGAGTGTTTTCAGGCCTCCGCTAAACCTAACCCCTCTTAACATGCAACGGTTCATAAAACTAAATCTCCTTCTCTTCCCCTCAGGTTTCACCGCTGACCTACGCTCCAACACCGGAGGCCAGGCCTTCCCTCAGTGCGTCTTTGACCACTGGCAGATCCTCCAGGGAGATCCCAGTGACCCCGCCTCAAAGCCCTTCCAGGTTGTTGTTGAGACCCGCAAACGCAAAGGGCTGAAGGAGGGCATCCCAGCTTTGGACAACTTCCTGGACAAATTGTAAATGCTCATCCTCCATCTTTCCAACCCCCCCCCCCCCAACAATCTGAGCAATGAACAGAACTGTACAGATCATGACACATCTAACACTTGCCAAAATTAAAAGTTGACTAAATGGAAAACAATAAAGGCATATAAAAATCGGAACTGGGTCGGGATCTTGGTGTAGAATGAATGGGGATGTTTGTGCCACTGGTTCTCAATTGGTTTTCCATTTAAGGTTTGGCGCTTCACCCATGCCAAATGCTCCATAATCCGTTTGGAACCTGTCAGAGGCCTTAAAGGAAACCCTTTACCTAGTTGCAATTCTTTAAAAAGAATAGTCATAGATGCTGCCTGTTCCGTTTACCAAATTCATTGTATTTGTGTCTTGATAAAGTCATCCAGTTACAGGCTGACAAAGCTTGTCAGGTTTGTATAATTCTTTAGAGACTGTTGGTGTTAAAGGGTGATTTAATAGGTGTAGACAAATTGCCTGGACTGGGTTTAGATGCTGCCTGCGGAATCTGATGTCTGCCATGTAGTAATTGCACTGTGCCCAGATCAAATTTAAAGAAATCTTGAATCTTATTGAAGACTAAGTGTGCACTGATTTAAATACAACTTTTGGGAATTATGGAAGTTTAATTGGATAAGTTGGTGTAGGAAGTTAGCTTCTTTCTGGCATATCCTGCCTTGACATTTCTCACTTGAATTTAATCTCATTTAAAGAGCTGGGACTCATGTGTACTAGTAGCCACTAAAACATTTAGCCCACATTGCACATCAGTCTGGAAAACTGCTGCCCAATAAAATGGTCTTTTTGCCAGCCCTTCCACTTTGAATAACAGTTGGTCTCATTTTGAGTTCTGAGTTTTTCAAACAAAAACCACTGTTGGTGGGAGAACCACCTTGACACTTGGACAACAGACACCATGAAAGGTAATCGCTAAGCAGGGGTCAAAGCATGCATTTAATGTTTAGCGGTTTCTTTGTATCTGGCCTATGACAATGTTTACATGGGGAACCAGCAATTGTCTAGTTTAATACTCTGGTGCATAAGTGACATCTTAGTAACATCTCTCTTGCACTCAGCAGTAAATCACAACTGATTTAAAGTACTTTTATTTCAAATCATATACAGGTGGACCCTGATCCATACTTAGAATTAAACATATTAGCTTAACTTCACAAACCCCATCCGTTACTGATAACTAAAACCATACCGTCAGGATTAGTTTAACTTCTGTGATGCAGTCCACTACGAATGTGAGGACAGCTAGGAAACATTCTAACCAATGTGTACAAACCAGCTGCAGACTGAGACCTGGTTAACTGGATGACCGACAGACAAAGCTTTAGCTTTGTGCAACTTTATTCATTAGAGTCCTTTCTCCTACAAATGTCAACCAGCGATTGGCACAAACGGAGCTGGGTTGAGTTAGTGGTCCGTACTTTGGCTGTCTGAGAATGGGGAAGAAGACAATCACTCAACTATCAACTCCTTAGCATAGGAGCTAACTAGTGTACAACCTTTCTCTTGCTCTCAGCAATCAAAGAAAAAAAAAACCAACCCTACAGTTCAACTGTCGATTCCTTCGTGGTTCCCATGTTGAGAAGAAGGGGCAGAGAGACAAGCCACGCTAAAATGAACTGTGGACATCACATCACTATGTGTAGAAGATGACCTCGGGAAGTTGTCCGTCCTCTACGGAGGTGCCGTTGTTGTTGCCCGCTGCGTAGCAGAAGGTGAAGCAGGTTTTGATGCCGGTGCTGGAGGATTCGTGGGTCACTTTCCGTAGACCCTTGGTCCCGTAGTGAGAATCTGGGCCCTGGGAGTGGAAATGCCCCAATACCTTACTCACAGCCCCATCAGGGCACAGCAGTAGTGGCAATTACAGCTAGTCCAGATTTCAATAAGGTTGTAGGCATAAATTAAAATTCCTGCCAGACATGCTCTACAGTAGTTTAATTTTTTTAATTAAATTACAGAGATTTGATTATAAATTTCAGATTTACTCAAGCTTGGAAGCTTTTGAAATGAATTGTATTAATTTCACATCCGTAAGCCTTGAGTTAAATAAAATTGCAGATTCTGGTGAAGTGCTGTACCTTGAGTGTGGCACAGGCAGTATAGTTGACGTTTGGCAGAACCTCGACTGGCTCCTTGAACATGACCCGGAAAGTGTTGGCCGATCCATCACAGCTGAAGCCAGTGTCATTCTGACCCAGGACCGTGTTGCTGTCTGTGTGAATGATCTGAGGGAGAAACACACAGCAACTCTGTAACACACAAGACACATAACAGGGCTCAACACTTTATAGAAAGCCATTTGGTAGCTGAACTATACCTGAATGTTGACCTGATAGTCTGTGGGACCGTGAATGGACCCATAAAGGCCAAAACCCACCACGAATATCCTACGATTCACCAAGAACCTGAAAGAAGCAAAAACAAGTTATTTCCACATAGCTCAGTCAATTACGCCAAATGTAGCTGAATACAGCGGGATTGTGGGAGAGAGGATCCAAGGAAGCCATTCTTTAGCCCTCACCGGACACGGTCGCTGGTCCCACTGTAGCCCCACCGGCTCTCCACCTGCCCGAAGCGTGTGATGCTGCACTCCTTGCCCCGCAGGCAGCAGCGCGGCCGGTCGATGAACTCCACGCGGGGCTTGGGGTTCACAGTGAAGTGCAGAAACAGGCTCACCACCTCCCGGTCCGTCAGGATCCTGGACTGAGCCGGGCCTGAATTCAAAAACAAACATTCCGAATCAAATGTGGACAAGCACACGAAGAAAGGAGGGGAGGAGGGGGGGAGGGGGGGGGGGCTGATTTCCGTAAAGCC
>JAOYSI010000028.1:1184318-1202046 GCA_025775065.1 Hiodon alosoides | reverse complement strand
CCCCCCCCCCCCCCCCCCCCCCCCCCCCCCCCCCCCCCCCCCCCCCCCCCCCGTAAATCAGACAAAGCAGAGGACAGCGACAGAGTTAGATGGCAACAGTCAAGTCTCCAGCTCCCTGGCAGAAAATCAGCACCCCCCCCTCCCCTTCCGGCTTTCCCAGAAAAAAAAAAAAGAAAAAAAATGGCGAACAGCAGCAGAGTGCGAGTCTGCGGAGCCTCCCGGTGGTCTCGGAGAGGAGCCCTACCTCGCACCTGCTTCTCCAGACCCAGAATGACCTGCACTGCCTGCTGCAGGATGATCAGTTTGGTCTGGGCCTTGTCGGTCTTCAGGTGCATCTGGCACATGCGGCCCAGCTCCCTGAAGGCCTCGTTAATGTCGCGCACACGCACTCTCTCCCGCGCGTTATTGGCCATGCGGCGATCTCGGTCGCGCTGCTCCTTCTCCTCCGCCGTCAGGCCCTCGTCCGTCACGCTGCTGCCAGAGGGGCAGTGGGGCAGTTAATACAACGGGAACCTTCACAGCCCTGCTCCAGAACCGTTCCCAGCCGGCTCCGGGCCCCCGTCAAGGCCTCCGAAACTCGTCCAAACAAGTTCAGACGGGGGAGGGGGGGGGAGCTGCTGGGAAAGGGTCAAGGAGAAGAGGGACACCCCTCATTCTGAACAGATATGTCCAAATGCCTGATGAAGCCGTAGGACCGGCGGCAAGGATGGGGAATCGTCACAAAAACCACCACCGAATAAGTCAATTCCTTCAACAGACCCCACAAGAGGAAGTGGACTAGAAATTAAAACTCAAGCTCCATGGTTTTAATAGCTGTGAAATAGACAGAATTCGATTCCAGTGAACACCTAGGTGGGTGTGATGACACACGAAGCATGGAGAGTGCTCCAACAGTCAATGGCTTTCGGACGTGCGAGGACTCTGGGCAATGTCCCAGCAGTACAGACAGGGGGCGTGGGAGAGGACATCTCCAGGAATAGAGGATGGCGGTGCAGGAGAGAGAGCGGGCGGTGGCCGGTGGACTCCCGAGGTCAGATTAAAACACTACCGTCCCAGACCCACTGTCTGCCGAGCCGTCCCAAGTGCATCTCATCAGCAAGACTCGTGAGCGCGTTAGAAAAAAGGTTAAATTTTTCACAAAAAAAAAAAAAAAAACTAATGGAGGTCAATCACTGTTTTTAGGCCCTTTCTCTGCGTGACGGCAGTAATTTCAACTTGAAGACCGAGGTCGGTATGTTCTTTTTCCTATAAATTAAACTGATTCCTAAGTTGTTGATGCAAGGGTGAATTAAACCAACGGACAAGAATATGCAGACTGCAGCAGGTTTGCAGCTCACTTAAAATGGACAGGTCCAAAAGTATCAGACCCCCCTAAGGCAAGGAGTCAGACCCAGAGTGGGAGTCACTGGAGGTGGGGGGAGGCCAATGGGGACTGTCAGAGAGAGAGAGAGAGGGAGAGATAGGGGCAGTAAAAGAGAGAGGCACCCCTGCCAGCTATGGAAGGCAGACTCACAAAGGCCATACACACTGCTGCTGAAAAGCCAGGAAGAAAGACACACACAAACCAAAAAAAATCAAAACAACGTGAACAGAGTTGACTGCGACTGGAGCCTCATCTTAAATACATCAGACATGTATTTATTCAGTGACATCTGCCAAAGGGAACGGGGGGGTTAGAGCCGCAGTGAAAGATGGAAACAGCCAACAGTCTGGGAGGATGAAAAGGCACCACATGCAGTACAAAAAGGATCGAGCTGCCCACATGAAGCAGGTTAATACATCTGGGCAGGGACAGAAGAAGCGTGTAGGGGCAACCTTCCTGTTCGCCCACCCCACACAATGAACAGGAGCAAAGGGGGAACGAGGGAAAGCGTCGACGTGAAACCTACAGAGCTCATAGAACATAGCCACAGCAAGAGAAACCGTATGGGTTAACGAGAGTTACCAGGGCGTGAAATGTATAGGGCTTACAGACATAGCCACAGCAAGAGAAACCGTATGGGTTAACGAGAGATACCAGGGCGTGTAATGTATAGGGCTTACAGACATAGCAACAGCAAGAGAAATTGTTTGGCTTAACCAGAAGCGTGCTTGCTGACACATGCAGGGCTCAGTCAATGTTAATGCTGCCAGGTCCCTAGACTACTGCCGTTTTAATTACTGCTGAACTTGGCCAATTCCAGGAGAATGTATGCTTTTTAAAAATCCCAGACTGATGGCAAGCTAAACGCAACAGCATTAAGACTTCAGTCAGTACTCAAACACGTTTATCCCGCTCTTCGCTGAACTGTGAAAATTAGCAAAGCTGACCGCATTGCGAATGCAGGGGGTGGGGGGAGGGCACAGGAACATAAGCACACAAACAAGGAGGTGGTTAAGGGGGATGCAGGCAGATAGACAAGGAAGCCAGAACACACATCATTGCAAACAGTGTAGACAGCCCCATGCCCCAGCTATCTGGCACACATAGACGCTGGGACGCATGCCGAGATCTTAGCAACGGTAGCCGGCAGAGGGAGAGCGGAGACCCCCTCCCCAGCTCTTCCGCGACCCCCACACTGACCTCGCACTTGTTGCTCCAGGTTGAGTATAACATTAACGGCCTGGTGCAGAATGAGCAGTTTGGTCTGGGGTTTCTCATTGCTGAGGTGCAGCTGGCACATGCGGCCCAGCTCTTTAAAGGCCTCGTTGATGTCCCGAACGCGTAGCCGCTCACGGGCGTTATTGGCCACCCGCCGCTCTTTCTCCCGCTCCGCCTTGACCTCCACCGGAAGGTCCTCATCGTCCTCATCGTCTTGGCTAACGGTGCCAAAGGGCGGACGGGGAATAAAGACACAGGAGAGTGATGAGGTGCACGTCCTGGCAGCTGCATGTACTGTGGCAACACCCTCACAAAAAAAAAAAACCACACCGGCATTACGGACTCACTATCCGAGTTCTTCAAAGCCAAAAGGTGTTGGCGGAGAGAAATCAGCCCAGCGTTAAAAAAATATATATATTAAAACTCGAGGGGAGTATAAAGTTTGCAGGTCTGGGTTGTCACTGAAGTTCAGTCACATTATGTATTTTTTAAATACGGAAAAGAATGCTACATTAACATTGTGAAATGCGTTCAACAGCTTGGTATCCTGCCGCTTTGATGAATAAAATGTTGCCTGCACTGATCAGCTGTATCTGCATACATGGAGAAACTAACCAATTCACCAAACACTTATTGACGATTATCCCACAGAGGTTGGAGAGAGATTCCAATTTACTCTCAAACATGTGATTTAATGGTCTCTGGTCAATGCTGTCATCTCTAAATATTAATGTGATACAAGTTAAAAAGTCAAATTGAAAGCGTCATATTCATTGGTCCCTGATGAAGCGAGGGCCTGTTTCCATGGTGATCTGAATTACATCCCTCCTCAGGTCATGTGAAACGCCTGGAGGTGCTAAGCACACGTGTTGATGTAGAGACTTACTCTGCTCCCGGGTCTGAGTGGGATGAGAAGGTCTGGAAGGAAAACGTCTCTTCTCTGTAAACAATGTGAGAAGATGGAAATCAACAGTGCCAGGGATGAACCCAGGAAACAGAAGAGGCACTGACGGGCATAAACAATCCACATGCCCCAATCACTTTCAAATACGCCGCTGAACTTTAAGAGTGAGTGGGGCTATGTCAATAGGGAAACCACGTGCCAATTTGGATTTTAAAAACAGAAATATCTCTCCACCTATGTGGGATAGACATCAATCTGTAATGAAAATACCCAATGTCGGCATGGCAACGTAATTCAGTGCCCATTTTGCAGCGCGCAACAGACTGCTTAGGGCAGAGAGAGAGAGAGGAGTAGAGCAGCCACCTTGTTCGGGTGCGAGCCACCTTGGGCTCTTTCTTCTCGTCCTCAGATTTGTCCGGGTTGGAGGAGTTGTCATCGTCGTCCTTGTCCTCCCTCTTGATGTCGGAGCTGCTGGAGGAGTGTGTGGAGTGGGCGGTGCCTCCGGACAGGCCTGGGGAGAGGCGGGGCCAGCAACAGTTTACGGACGCAGCCACTCAAGGACGGCTTCATTTCTGGGCTTTCTCGAAATATGAATGGCAGACGGCCCGCCAGAGACCAGGGTACTTACTGGTGAAGCCCTCAGGTTGGCGACTGAGCTCAGAGAGGGCGTTGGGCTGTGGGGGGACGCTGGCGTGGTGCCCGTGCAGGAGAGCACTGCTGGGGGGCAGGCCTGCAGAGTCCTCATGGTGATTACCCACCTGGAAGGCAGGAGGAAAGTGGGGAGTCATTACACAGAACGCCCACAGCTACACACGCACAGCTTACCAAATCGAGCGATTCATTTGGTTCAGAGGAGTGCGCGGCACCGAATCTCACCATGCCTGGGTGCCGGTTGCTTAAAGCCAGCCCTGCGTTAGAGAAGGCCTGTGCCAAGCCTCCCAAGCCGCCGTTATGCACAGAGGTTACAGCGCTCAGCAGGCTGTGCATGTCTGCGCCCCCCAGGCCAGGGCCCTGCCCCACAGCATGGTTGCGCAGCACGTGAATTGCCTCCTCCAAGCGGTCTTCCATCTTGTTCTGCCATAGAGGCACACCAGTTAGGAGGGTGGCAGGATTGAAAATCAACTCAAGCCTAATCAAAAGAACCCACCCCCCCAAAATCTGCTGCTTCTTACCAATGCATGCAGCCCGCCCTCATAGTTCGGCGAGAGCGCAGTCTGGCCAGAGGGTCTGGGCCATTGAGAGGCAGCTGCAGGAGAGAGATTTTTTTAACTGATCACAGATGCTGAACAGTATTTAAGCAAAAAGCCATTTTGTACAAACAAACAAAAAAGGTTTGATCTGGATGCTTAGTACTCAATACCAAACCATTGCTTTTTTTGGCTACACCTACATTCAAAAGAGAAGCTAATTCTATTTTGAACAGTAGGTGGAGCTGCAGGACCTTTTTTGTTTTAGGAGATAACAGCACAGATTAAAACCAACCCTGATATCCCAGCATCAATGCTGTCCTCAAGGTTTCACCCTTGCATTGGACATTGTCTGAGCTTTGGTGGACAGCCCAGAGCCAGTTACAAAGCTGTAACAATACAGATCCAACAGCAGCAAGCAGAGTGGTTCATTTTCAGCTAACATACCTGCGATGCTCTGGGGAGAGCCAACCGGAGTGGAGGGGGTAGAGGAGAAGTTGTTGCTGTTGTGATCCGAGGGATAGATCTGTGCGAGAAGCGGTAACATGTGAATGGACACAACACGGTAGTAGTTCACAACGTGGAGAAAAAACGGACTCATTTGCGAGGACCGGACTCTAACTCACCGAAGCTAAAGCTTTCCCTATCTCATCCCCTGAGCTCCCTGCCGACGTGCCTCGGGCCGCTGTAGATGAAAAGCAAGAGCCAGTCTTAAATTCCGCTTTCCATATTGAAAATCGAAGGTTTTATACCCTTAAATTCCTCTGTAGCACCGCTTGTATAATCAAACTACAGGACATTACACGGAGAACAGCAAGCAAACATACACATATAAACATAAGCTCAATCAGCCTTAGCTGCGACGTAAACGTTATACCCATGATGCCCTCTGCACCGTTGATGGGGGGCGTGTGGTTGGATACGCCGTAGCCTCCAGTACCGGAGTGGTACGCCGAGGGCAGGCTGCCGTTCACCTCGCTGCCGTGGATGGGGTAGTTCTGTGGGGACAGGGGCAGGCGCTTCTGGGGAAGGAACAGAGCAGCTAGGTGAGAAGGCGCGTGTCACGCAGCGTGACGCACCGGAGTTTAACACAAATATAATAAGCTGCAGGGCTGTCTGAGGAAGGCAGGAAGGCAGGCGTGAGAGAGACGAGAGACGAATGGGACGGCGTGGGGAGCGGCGCAGGAACTCGGGAGGCTCACCATCCTGTCCTGGGGGTTGATGGCAGTGAAGGAGCCCGGCTGGCCGATGTGGGCCGAGTTCCCCAGCATGGCCGAGTACCCCGGCTGGCCCAGCGGCCCGGAAGAACCCCAGGGGTCGGGGGAAGGGTGCAGACCCTCTGTCGATACACCAAGAAAAGTAGGGGTGAGGTGGAAAGACTCACTAAATGGCCGCTATCACCAAAACCTGACAAACGTTGAACCGATACTGAGAACTGAGAGTTATTTATATCCTAAAGCTTTGATAACGGGCCCAAATCCCTGACCTTGCATGTAGAAAGATCCAGGGTACACAGTCCCAGGTTTGGAGGCAGGGTATCCGGCATTGTCCCGATTATAGTCCTCCCCGGAGGTAGAGGCATAGACCTGTGGGACACGATCACAGCAAGGGGCATGTTAGCCACGATGGATGTGTGCTAAAGTAAAGGCGACAACGGTTAGACAACAAGCTCATTAGTTCTCAGAGGCCGCGCTGCTGGTCAGCTAATTAAAAAAAACCTCATCTGAATGAGAGTGCATAATGGTTCCTTCCGCGGGACGTAATCACCAGTAAAATGTTGGGAAATGTACACCATTTTAAAAAGGGGACTATGCTTGGTGAGGTTGGGGTTGCAGTGACACTATATTCCCTGGGCTCTGCTCAGGAGCCCGGCATTGACCCAGCACACAGGAGGGGCGCAGCAGCAGTGCCAAGCGGGGAGCATCCCAAATACCAGCGTTGCCCACGGCAGCCACGCGCGCAGATGTGAGAGAAGGCCAACGTTCAAACCTCCAAGACCCACAGTAGCCAGCTACAGTGTAGATAACGTTAGACCCAGGACTCCCTACACGCTGAAGGGAGGGACATATTTATCATTAAGTTTAGAAAACACTTCTGTTCAATGGGCGACCCGCTTTCCCCTCTAGCCTTTAGAAGTGAGACAATGCGGCACAAAAGCTGAACTGCTAGGCTCATTACTAGAAGCACTGCCTCGGTCCCACACACGCGCGCGCACACACACACACACACGCGCTCACATACATGGACGCAAATGCACCCGCTTGTGAATGGCTAGGTTCCGGACACCCCCCCCCCCCCCCACATGAAGGAAGAAATGAAAGCCTAAGCAGCAGAGAAAGCAAATCCAGCAAACTGACTTTTTTTCTGTAATTTGATTAAACAGGGAGAAGTGGAAAGGGAATGGAGAGATGCACTTCTAATTACAGAGCCATCTGCCCATTCCTGGAGCCTGTCCAACTCCACAGGCAGCTGGGCCGAGGGAGGGGGGGGAGGGGTGAGGGGCGCTGGGAGGGAAAGGCAGAGAGCCAGGGAGAGAAGGAAGGGGGACCGGGGGGGGGGGGACGGGACAAGATGGAGGTAACAAAGTAGCAAACACAGGGAAATGTACCAGGGGACTGCTATCAAAAGGAGGGGGACACGCGGAAGAACATAAAGCCCTCCTTATTCATCATTTATTCACCGGGCAGAGCCTCCCTTACCCGCCAGCCATTCAGGCGGCCAACGCGGGGAGACGCAAAGGGCGCATGATAAGCCCACGAGCAGTCGCCGCGTTGGGGCCTAGCTCCTGGGGTTCACAGGGAAGGGAGCGAAGATGAAGACGAAGACGGCGATCCACTGAGCGCGGGCGAGAGAAGCAGTGCCAAGTCTCAGTGGAAAGGGAAGGGGTGGGGGGGAACTCAGCAGTGATCTGCACTGACAGGACACTAATTGAGTTCTGGGGAAATAATCACGGGACGGGACGAGTGTGAAGGCCAAAGCCACTGAACGCACCGCCTGACGTCACCCAGTTCATAGCTTCTGGAGAGCAAAGGAGCACCCTATTAACAGTCCAGTTTAATGAGAGTTCGCTATTCACAAAACCACATACTAAAGGCCCAAGAGCTACCCATGCGCATTACAGGCGCCTTCCTTAGGGCTTAAAGTACTGGGTAAGCACAGAACGTTAACTGTGACGCTTCCACCACCAATGCTAAACTGGACGCCAATGTCCAACTATTAGGGGATTAGAGAAGACTGTCTGTAGGGGGGATTTGTAGAAAGAGATCAGAGCCCAGATCTATGGTGTACAGAGAGTGGAAGAGTCCAGGGATAGAAGTGTTTTTTTAATCTGGGCTTAGACTTGGGCTCTGTGGACCATGAGCCCGGTGCCTTACAACTAGGTCACAATGGGGACCGGCACTACAGTCAGGTTTACAAACACGGGAGGCCATTCTCCCTGTCCGGCGGTGTCTCGTGTTATAAAATGAATTGGAGAGTTTGCCTTGTATTGCTTGAATAACAGTTACAAATGCAATACAATACAACGCAGCGCAAGTGTCCCCAAACTGCAATCAATACTAGTTGCTAGCTGTTTACCAGTCTGAGGCGGTAATAAGCATTTCCGTAACGGTTAGTGAGAACGCCCATTCTTCCACCCCAGTGTGGTGCCAGCGTAAGGGGCGGTACAGGAAACACTCACCGAGGACGGCAGCCCAGGGGGGACTTTCCTTACTTTTTTCGGCTGGGTGTCTACAAGAAAAGAAAACGGGATTGCTTCACAGAAACCGGCACACGTCCTTTCAAATGGATAGCAGGCGTTTCTGCACTATGCAGAACCAATGTACATTTCAATGGACTAGTAATTACGCAAGTTGTTGTAAAACCTGGTGAATGGCCCGTTTAAACTCATAATCAGGCCACAGTGAACAACACGCGGGGTACACCGACACGGTCCGTTTCAACATCATTTTCCACAGTCGGCAGGACCTTTATTCTGATCTAGTCAGTTGCAAAGTTACAAGAGTTTCTATACGAGCAGTGCAAAACTACACCCCACGACAACTTCCTCTTACCAATGCTGCCCTCTGGGGGCCGTCTTCTGGGGTTGCTGGAGTAAGAGGGGTAGAACTGAGAGCCCGATTTTAGACCAGAGGGTGAAAGAGCATCTGGGCTAGGCATCGCCATGTCACTGGGTAGGAAGCCAGCCTACGCAGGAAAAAAGGAGAGCATTGTCAGCGGTTTTAGATTTTACAGGACTATTAAAGACCCTGAATACGGCTGTGCACAAGCAGGCCCTTTCCAGGGAAGCAAGAATGGGAGCCTGCTGAAAGAACACCGTTTGTCTGCACGAACGGAAACCCCTGGCTTCACAATAGGAGGAAACCGAACGGGGAGTAAAATTAGAACACAAATCAGCCTCTCGGCAGACCGAGCCAAGCGCAGGCTAGTGTGCGAGTAGGCCTTGAGGGAGAAAGGGTGCCCTGGGAACAGCTCCCCTTCACTGGGTACCAACTGGGCCCGAGGTCTGAGATAAGGTGCAGGAGTTGGCTTCCCCGCTGCAGGCTTTAATCACAAAACGAGGCTACATTTTTGGAGCGCCGCACTTACCGGAGAGCCAAAGGACGAGTAAGGTCCCCGTTCATTTTTACCTGGAAGACAAACGGGAAGAAGCAGTGAGCTGGGCACGCTGGGCACAGAGGCACCACCAGGCTCTGCATCCGTCACATCCATCACAGAGGCGAACCTTTAGCATTTTACATTTGCATTCCCAGAGACAGAAAACCACCCAAAGCAACGTGCACGGTTCACACGCTCCACTCAACTTGAGGGGTTATCGTCCACCACCAAGTGATCTCCACATCCAAAACCGAATCCACAAAACCAAGGCAGAACACGGAACGAATGAAGAGACACTGGGGGGAGGGTGACCTGACCCAACGGGTACTTCATCACCAAACTGCCATACGTTGGGGAAAAATATATCTGTGTCTAATGAGGCATTTATAGCCAAGAGCGTAGTATACTCACCACAGCACCACATGACTTTATGGCGTCTATGAAAAGAAATTGGGCTAATTTGTGACCGAACCCTAAATTAAATTTTCGAATGGCTTTACACTCTAATTCCTCTAGTTCGCTTGGATAGCCGTCGTCTGGATCTCGGTGCTCTTTATATTGTGTCTTATTAATGAAGTGAGACAGAAAATAAATGACAAATTGCCCCATTACGAACGGTCCAGAGGTAATTAAACAGGCCCTCTTTCCAGCCCACTCAGCTGGGAAAGACTGCAGGCCAAAGCAACCCCCCGAGGAAGATTTGTGCTCCAGTACCCTTGACCTCCTCCTTCCCCCAACATCAGAGGAGCTCAGATTTGGAACCCCTGACTCTGGCTCTCCAGGGGAGCAGTCAGGCCAAGCAGTCTGAGCTGAAACATGCTCCAATCCGTCCCCACGGAAGCCGGGCTTCGCTCTAGCTATACGTCCCCTAAACATATTCACATTCTCGCCCCACAAACGGGAAAACAAGAATCTGAGCTCACCTGAACTAGCAGAACGGATAGAGCCTGTTTGTGTGCGTGTGCGAGCGTGCGGGTGGGGGTGAGGTATGGACTCCAAGTCTAGGGAGAGCCCATTAGGAATTTCAAACCTTGCTAATTAACTTGATTAACGGAGGATGCTGGTCCAGCTAACATACCAACAATTCCTGAGCTGAGGAAGGGGGATGGGGACATCCCCTCGTGCTCATTGTAATGAGAACCTTCTGCGTAGACCTGCAGGGACAGACAAAAAACAAGTTAGGAAAAGCTTAGCGCCGCTTTTGCACGCTCCGATAATGTTCATATGTTTCTGCATCACTACAAGCCAGCCACTTCAATTCCAAGACCCACTGATCTGGAATTTCAAAAAAATGAACAGCTAGAGTGCTGTGTTCCGTTCCCCTGGGGACCGTTGCCTCTAACAACTCGTGTAGTTCTTAACCGAAAGCTGAGCATTCTGTGTGCTGGAGGAGGACTCCAGGAGGACATATAGGCCGTGTGAGTCACACAAGAGGCGAACTGGAGTGTGACACTGGGACTGTTTAGACTAGCCTTAATGACAGGCTGACCTGCATGACGCTGCCACGTGTCTGTACTCTTAGTCGGCAGAATTTCCATGGATTAAGAGGAGGGATTATGCTATATAACATAACATACTTATAAACTGCAATTCTTCAAGGTGTCACTGTTGCAGCTAAAGCTTTGAAGGGGTGGGGGTATTTCCTTTTTAGAATACATAAATCTAAGTATTTCAAAAATAGGCTTGCTGCATTAATCCAGTACTGTGCACCTTAACTTGTAATGGACCTCATTTTTGCACTGGTATGAGTTCAGATGCAGGTATAAGCACGCCCCCAGCCAAGCGATTGCCAAACAGTCCGACTACGGCTCGCTGATTTGCAATGGGAAGGAGCGAATCGGGCCTGGTGTTGCTCTTACCCGTCCCTGATTGAAGGAGGGGCTATTCTGTTCTCCGGGGCCCCAGGAGCTGCCGGTGCTGCGCTCATCCAAACCTGGGACACAAGCACACACCACAATGACTGACGGCAAGAATCAAGATGTCGACCGGGTTCCCTCTCATAGAAAGGGCATCAAACTCAGTACAGGTGTATTTTGGACGTAGCCACTGAGCACAGAGTGATCCAATTGAAAACCAAAACAATAAAACCCCAGTTAAATTTGAACAAATGTTGATGATTTTTTAATTTTATTTTAGAACTGCAAATCATACTGACACTTCAAGTTAATGAACAGAATGAAATACAAAAACAATAGCATTGCAACTGGATTTACAAAACCAAGGATGTTTTTGTTTGTAATGGACTGTAGCCATAAAGCAGTATAGTGTACTGTCAGAGCTCAGTTTAATAAATATTCTTAATTGATTCAATTAAATAACTTCCTTTGATATATCTATGAGCATCTCCATATAGCCCGAGAGGCCATTTTGGGTGAAATTTGTGCCAAAAATACTAGCAGTCCATGAGAAGAGGAAAATGAAGCGTAGTACCAGAGACACCGCCTAGGGGGCACTAAGATTCACTGCTTTTAAAGATGAGCACCGGAGTAGTGTCTGTTAGTCCTTTTGAAATGTGTACCCAGCCGCAGTGCAACGCACATACTTGCAATGTAACAGTGCAGCATTGGGCCCTAATGAACCGGTCTATTACACTACCCGGGGGCAGTGGTTTAAGGTGGAGCAAAAATTATTCTGCTTTGTTTGGTCTGCACTTCCCATAACTCGTTTTCCGTAATTTAGCCATTAACCTAGTTTGAACACCATGGCATAAAGGTCAACAGTGCCAAAATAGCATCTCAATTACTACACACACTAACATTTCCTCATGGCAGCAGCACCAGTAGCAGTACAGGTGCCACATAGCACATGCTAGCACTTAAAACACCCTGAGCATGTACAACTGTAAGCAAACATGCTCAGGTGTTCACTCTTTAAATATACATATTTATGGGGGAAAAGTGAGAGAAGAATAACGATCGGTAGAGCAGAAATTTCTAATACCACCCCAACCCCCCCCCCCCCCTCCCTTTGCGTTAAGCCTGCCGCGCCTCTCTGGAGATAGGAGGTTTAATTGCATACTGATTTGCATAATTGTGCATATTAATTCGGCCGCCTTATGAATATTCATGTTCTCGTTTGATTTTGTTGTCTAATTAAAAAAAGGGAAGGGGGGAGAATAGTGGCAAGATCAGCAACTGTGGAGGGAGAATGAGTGATGAGGCTGAGGGAGCGGTGCCTGCACATACAGCAACGTGACAAATATGATATATGGCTGTATGTCACCCGCACTGTGAATTAGGTTAGGTTTCTCTCAGGGTCAGCTTTTCATCTCGCATAATCCTCACGCTCATCCTCAATCAGGTAAAAGGGCCACGTCACAGATGCAGCCCCAGCAAAGAGACGCCAAAAGGCGCGCGCGAGACCGGCCTTGGGGACCGCCTGGCCGCACCACGTTAGGTTAACTTAACCGCCATTCCCTTAGTAACAAGATCCGACTGTATTGGTGCAGAAAGGAGGAGGAAAAAGCTCCTTCTTCCACCCCCGAGATTTCCAGCAGTGCTTGGCTGGGCGTTTCAACGCTGGCGTGGGGCTGTCTAATGATGGCGGGGCTAAATAAATGCACAGGCCACACTGCTTGCTGCACTTCAATGACTAATTAACTCAGAGGCAATACAAAGCTAGGCGCGGCGGGCTTCCAAAGTGCCAGACTCTCTGCAGCTCCATCAGGATCAAAGAGAAACGGGACCTGCAGGCAGAGAGGACCCAACACTCAGGACTCTGGTGGTGGTGTGTATGTGCGTCGAGGAGCGGGGGAAGGGAGCGGGGTGACGGGGGAGAAAAATATATATTTTTTTTTTTTTTTGAATGAATGAATTTGGAGATAAACTAATGAAGGAGGGGTGCAGAAGAGAAAGACCGAGTATGGAATAATTGTGCATGTGAATGAGGTTTTTTGGAATATTCATTAGGTTTAAAAAAAAAAAAAAGATCTGTGCAATTATCTAGCATTCTACTTTATTATAGGATAAGCAAGAGATCCTTTTCGATAAGCCTCCTGAGATTGTTAATGTACAGAAAGATTTAAACTAATGTACCCTACAGCGCTATAAAAATGGGAAACTAAATAAATAATTAAAAGCAATATTCTAAGCCCAAAAGACTGCAGATCATAACTTGGAGAACGTTCTCCTTGACATCCACCAGGAAACGGAAAAGGAAATTCTCAGGATGCTTTTACACAATGTTCAATTAAATACTTCACAAAACAAGTGAGAAACAATTAATTTCCACTTGTATGCAACAGTTGTGTCTATATTTATAACCTGTATTAGTCCCTTTGAGGGGGAACCCCCCCAAAAAAAACATTTCCACCTGATATAATTTGTCAAGTTCCACTGAGATAAATTTGGCTTTTGACAATACACCGAATACAGACTAACTTTGGAGGCCGACTCCTTAGCTGACTTTTAGTGGGCAGAAACAAATCCCACAGGACTGTGTGAACAAACCCAGTCATTGACCAACTCAACACAGAGTAAATCCACATGGCGGTACCCATTGATCACAGCCAGTTACAAGGCAGCAACAGGTGGCAGCCAGCGTTCCACAGAGAAACGGTGCATAACAGCTAGCATCAACACAGCTCTTTGCAGGAGTTTAACAATCCAGACCAATTTGGGGCTCTGCAGTGAAACCCAGACACACATCAGTGAATGCCGCGCTCATTTTTACAGGGTTTTAATTGGCCGGCTCATGAACACTCAAACGGGAACGCTTTTGAAAATATAGGGAATTTATACAAATTTGCTCATTTTATTAAGGTGGAATATTTTTCCTGTGCAAGGTTCTCTCAATACACAACACTTACAACCACCATTTTTTAAAATAACTATGCCTTATTTTATTGCGCCATCTGCAAGTTCAGGTAAAATATAATTGCTGGAACATAAGAGCAAAACAGCACCTCCACGTTGACTCCCGATAGCCAGTCTGTTGCGATATGCAACACCCTACACTATTCAGGATAGATTAACCTTGCAGATAAAATAGGAATCAGAGAACTGTCATCAGAGAACTGCACTTAACGAAAAAGCTTTCAACCACCCATAATCCTGCCCTGTAAGCTCCGGTGTGACAATTTGTAATTATTCACAAAGCCACTGAACGGTTCGTGCCGAGAACGAACGACTCCGCCCACAACGAAAGGACCCCAATCCCTGCAACTGACCATTTCGTTTACCTCTGCAAATTACGAGAAGGCTCGTCCCATCCAAATAACAGGAACCTGCAGTGCACTCGAAATAGCTCAGAGCATCTGATGAATGATGAGCTTGCGTGCTAACGGGCCAGCTAGAGAAAGTTAGGAGGTTCAAATGTGGGGCGGGTGCTGAAACTGGGCTGTGGAGAGACCATGCCCCTGGGGCCACTGTGACGCAGAGGAGTCACAGCATGTCGGCTCGCGGAATGAGTCAGGCCCGAAAGAGTCGCCGCTTTGCCACAATGCCTCCGAGGGCGCCCGGGTCTGTAATTACACAGGAAGGAAAGCTGGAAAAGGCTAGTCAGCCTTAGTCACGAGCCAGGAGGCATGAACGCATAAAACCGGACAGACGCACAGACACTTGTGTTCGCGGGATTAATACGAGTAATAAAGCAATAATTAGGATGTGTCTGCGAACATTTCCTTCATTCTTATCTCGTGATTAGCAAGTGAAAGATGTGTCAAATTTCGGAATCGTGTCTGAATGTACTGAACTCAAGTAATGCCAGCTTGGCAGACCAACCCGGTACATCAACTTACCTTGTTATTCACACGTTTACTTTTTATCAGTCTTTAGACAAATTTGCCATTGATCCGTGTTGATATCACTGACTAAATGCATACAAAACCACTGGCCATTCCAAACAATAAAACAGACTGACTATATCACCTACTGATACATAAAGGCAGATTGAACAAAAAAACAGACTTCAATCAAGAATATAAACTTCTCTGTTCTTTGGAACTTGAGCCAAGGCATGGGTTTAAAAATATCGCATTTTAATCTCAGTTTCAGATTTTCAGTAAATGAAACTGCGTGGTCGGGAGGTGAAGCCCTAGGGACTTACATTCAGCTTTAAACAGATATGAAGGCCAAGCCATAGCCAAAGGCACAGGGCTGAGCTTCATTCAAAAGCATTGAAATGATCAGAATTCTCAAAAGGAGAGTTAAGGCACGAATCAGACATGCCAACATTTTTCTAAATAAAAATGGCCAAACATTTAACAGGCTTAATATCGAGGGAAAAAAGGGCAGATAATTGGCTAATTCTTCCGCGTTGATCTTGTTATTAATAGAATTTAAAATGGGTTTAAAACCCCAGATACGCTGGCATGCTCAGAACCATTCACAAACAAGGATCGCACAGCGGGTGACCTCCGGGTGAGGGGAGAACGGGTGTCGATGGGAGGGGAAGGGACTGCACCACTTCCCCCCTGCCTTTTGTGAAACGCGCGCTGACGTCTGGGGAGGGGCGGGGGCCACCACCACCTCTGTCAGACACCCTCGGCTGCGCGTGATGGAGGGCCGGCAGCTGAGGAGGTGAGCGCAGGGACACCTAGAGCAGCCCGCGGCGTGAGACACTTCCTGTAGTCACAGAGTCATGGCCAGGAGGGGCAGTGGGGTCACTTATCACAGGCCAGTGGGGGGGTGTAGCGCAGGGACACCTAGAGCAGCCCGCGGCGTGAGACACTTCCTGTAGTCACAGAGTCATGGCCAGGAGGGGCAGTGGGGTCATTTATCACAGGCCAGTAGGGGGGTGTAGCGTTTCACACGGGGGCAGAAAACTGGTGGGAATGACCAGTTATTCCCCTTGGAATAAGAAGGACGGAGGGAGAAGGGGTGTCACCACTAAAATGTCTACATCTTAACACCGGACGGAGGGGTAAGGCACACAGAAAAAGCTCCAGGCGGAACCGCTCAATGCCATTATTCAGTTGCTTATCTGGCGTTATTATCCAGAGCATAGTTCACAATTTAGCGGCATATTTATTTTTAATGCTGCGCGCCAGGGAACGATAATGCATAATTGGAAATAAACTAGCGAACCTCCCAATTAAAACACCGCCATCAGTTTGCCACATGACTCCTACTGAATGTTTCTGCCTTTCCCCACAAGCTGTACAAAACGCTCAGCTTCTCCTGGAGGTCAGCAGAAGGCGTGGAGCAGGGCTCCCTCGTAGTGCTGAACAAACAGCTCCACGCCCGCAAACTCGCTCAGGAAACAATTGTCCTCTTTGCATTATATACCAGTCCGAATGTAGGTTAGAAGCAAAGCCTTTATTACTTCTCAGCATGGAAGGGCCGCAAAGCATTTCAGATTAGCGGAAGTGGCAGGACGGCTAAGAGGATTCATTCCCCCTCACTCAGGATGAGTCAAACTACAGTGCGTTGGGGATGCAGATTAAACAATCCGTCCAATTCAGACAGCGGGACAAAATACTGGAGGTAAACGGGGAGCAGCAAATACCCCGTTTAGGAAATTTTTGTTTTGAAACCATCTTTAATCATCATGGAATCTCAATGGTAATCAATACAGTAATGGTTGTCTGCTTAGGGTATCCGATTCCTAATTAACGCAAGGTTAAAGGTTACCATAGACATTTCTTCCAATGGGGAAGACCAGACCATTTATTATACACAGTGGGAATCATTGGCACTAATGAGCCAAATGAATGGCCTTCAGCATAAAGCAGGGGTCTCAAATTACCAGATGCTTTAGAGGAACACATAGCAAAAACTTAAAAACAAACACCATAAAATACTGTTCAATTATCAGAAATACAAAATATAGCTCAAGCCACTAAACAGGCCCGTTTCAGACCTATTAAACTCACAGGCCAAGACGAAAAGGTGCCAATGAGTACAGTATGCTTTCTAGACTAAAAGGGAATCAGACTCAATTCCCTCAGCCATTGGACAAAGACCGGAGCTCCTAAAACTTAAGATCCCGCCCTCCCCTCTACACCTCTTTCCCAAACAGGAATCCAGACCTCCAGTTGGAGTGATGTCATACGGCTATAGACAGAATGTTCAAAGGCACCAGAAACTGCCTCAAGCTTGTGCTTTGTTCCATCTTGAAACCATAAAAAAAGCTATTCAAAAAAAAAAAACCTTGGGATAAGTGCTACATGCAAGTGCCTGCCCTGGCATTATGTGAACACAGGGCGCTCAGCGTGATCAAAGCCACCACTACCAAGAGGCTCACCTGCCTACCTCCAGCCTCTACAGGGAATCTCCAGTTCTCTCCTTACCGCCACATATACAAACAGCCTTTTCTCCCCTTCCCAACCGTATAAAAATAAATGCTTAGCTTCAAAATGGGTGCACTTCAAAGGACCTTATGAAAAAAAAAAAGTCCTTACATTCCATATTTATGTTACATGGGTTTGCGGGCTAGGGTGAATGGGGGGGGGGGGGGGGGGGGGGGGGGGGGGGGGGGGGGGGGGGGGGGGGGGGGGGGGGGGGGGGGTGGTGGGGGGTG
>JAOYSI010000028.1:1149944-1160896 GCA_025775065.1 Hiodon alosoides | reverse complement strand
CTTTAGAAGAGCACCAATACAGAACGGCATATTATTAAACAAGTCTGCGAAACCTTTAACATACACATATATATACATATACATACATATACATATACATATATACACACACACACACACATATATACATATACACACACGATATGAAACACGTGACACGATGTGGGGAAAACGTAATCGGTCCCTAATTAGCAAAATATGTAACGTTAAACCCTCAGACTTCGAGTCACGAGATACCTGGCACTGTAACCATTTAGTTATCTAGCTGTAACAGTAAGTCAAACCAAACAGGTAATATGTAGCCTTGCATTTCCTAAAGCGTATGGAATAAAGCAGCTCGCCGAGAACCTAAATAAGGATATCCGTTTTTTTTTTTTTTTTTACACTACGAAAACATTCAACCGATCAAGATTCAAAACGTGCACCACTAGATTAGCTTGCTAGCCAGCTAACACACGCGTTCTTGATTTTAGGGGGGCGGGGGTTATAGCCCAAAAAAGAAGCATGCCAACTTTGAGTCGTAAATCGGTGTTCTCAATCAATATTAACTAGCCGGCTTCGATGGCCGAATCATTTGACGACATATGGCGATTTAGATAGATTGTGTAGTACTAGTTAACAATGATAACGTTCCCTTTGCTCTCAAACCAAACACACTATTAAACTGTCGTGCTGACCACAATAGGAAGCCGAGTCAATACTTGATTCGAAGTGGCATAATTGCAAATGACATTGCGTTAAGTTAGCTAGCCAGCAGTTTCACTGGTTAGGTAATTAACTCCCTACCCATTAAACCAAACCGACTAGGTTTCAAATAAATATTTTTTTCTTTGTACATTTCGACAATCCCCCAAAACGCTGGACACCAAAACACCATAATTTTATACATTAAGGCAGCAAATAGCAGCTGACAAGCCAGCAAGCCTTCTAGCTAACTTGTGTTGGGTCGCTGGTACCTAATCTCAATGTTAACTAACAAGTCTCAAATCCAGGTTAACGGTTAAAACGACGAGGGGTTAAGGTTTAATACTCACGTATACTGGTAACGGCCAGGGATAGCCTGCTGCTTCAGCTCCAACCGGCGACTTCAGCTTGAGTTCCAGCTTCTCTCCCATTCTACACCTCTCTCCGGTGTTAGCTAGCTAGCCAGCTAGAATATGTACATGTTGAAAAAAAACCTCTGTAACATAAAGAAACGGGTGAGATGGTGATGAATCCAAGGAGATTCGACGTCGTTTAATTTTTTTAGATCCAATTTTCTTTAATTTCTTTTTTTTTTTTTTTAAATCGTAGATGTAGATAACTATTCAGTCCGAACTGCCGCTGCCCTTCGGTACTACCGACGCCATCTTGAACCGGCGTGAGAAGGCCTCTACCAAAGGGACAGGAATTGTGGGGAACAAAGTACACTCTTGCGCACAAAACATGACATTTTGACAGCTAATCGTGGGGCACGGAGAGAGATTGCCAAAGTAGAATAACCTCTCGTTGTCGACAGTAACGATAAGCGGGAGATATACTCCTCCACTAAAAAAAAAAAAAGTTTGAATATAGTTTCCCGGTGCCAATAACGGTCAGTGGGCGGGTTGTACCATTACACGGTGATGCATGCGCCTCCCCCAAGCTGAGCACTAAACACACAAACAAAAGCTAAATGTTGGGATGTAGCCAAAAATTGAGGTGGAAAGCGTGGATCGGTCGCACTCGTTAGCGCTTGGTTTGTCTTTTGTTCATAATCTGGCTTTTATCGTTTTAGTATATGTAGTATTTATGTTAACATCATATTGGCATTATGATTAAAAATTGAAGTATGAGTATTATGTCTTATTGTAGTTATTTGTAAATATATATTTGTGTTCTGTTTTTAAAGAAAAATACCACTATACTTGTTTTCTACTACGAATTAATTTAATTAAAATTGTAATAGATGATGGGAAAATATTTAACGTGTAACTATTATAACATGCATTCTTCCAGAAAGCAGGAATTCCTCACATAAGTTTCAGATAGGCAACCCGCTTTGAACTTCCGCTCGTTTCCCATGGGGGAAAAATATCAAATCACGAATCGTGGTCATGCTGTGTCTTCAAGCCGTTTGCGTGATGTATGCTGTAATGGGAAAATACATCGTGTGCACTTAATGTTAAAATTAAACTTTGTCTTTGCAGAAATGAAGCTTTGTGCAACATTTCGTTGTGTGGCAAGGGACAGATAAAGGGAAACTGACCGTTATGAAACTTGTTTTTTTCAAATGTCTGAACCAGATTAGCTTGGCCAGATAGTTAGACGCAATCAGATCTATAAATTGTCATGCTTGCTGTACCATTTCATCAGATCTCGGCAGATGCCATTGATCCTTTCTCGAGAAAGCTGTATCTTGGTAATAACATTCTTCAAAGGCACGTTGGACTAATGTATTGATTTCCAAAACTTCCACTAAAATCTTGGTTTAGAAGTGGGATCTCGGTGTCGACAGGAGACTGATCATCCTGGGGGAGAAAACTACTCCAGCTTCAACCTCATGCGAATTGAGAGACGGGGGACCTGAGACCCGAGGCGGGGCGGACTCAGCGCTGCGATCCAATAATAGAACCGGTGAGAGTTTGGAAATCAATTTACCGACAAATAGAATTACATCTTAGTGCTGAATATTTCTGTGACCGGAACGTGTAGGATCCCGAGAGAAACCCGAGTCAAAATAAAGGACTGTTTTTTTTAACCGAGGTTTAGTAGAAACCTGGAAGGTCACTGACGAGTGCTACATATGCATTTATTAAGACCACTGTAAGGGACCACAAGTAAGATTCAAGGATAGGCCTATGCATAAAGGAAACAGGTTTGGGTAATCTTTTGCGGCTCCGGTCAACATAATGCCTGTTGACCAGAAACTTTTATTTGGAAGTAGGGGTTTCTTGTGCGTTGCTAAATACGAAGATTCGTATTTTATTTTCTCAAGCGCACTCTACAAATCGCCTTAAGAAAGCTTTCACGCACCACATTAGCAATACCAACAACACAAATAAATTAAATACGTAGGTTATTTTATATATTAAATAACCCCCATTGAACTGGACTTATTCACATTTTATTCTTTATTTGATTTACCACAAATGATAAACTACAGTTATACAAATAATAGTAAACTTAAATGTATTACAATATTAGCTATTTACTGCTAATACAGATCAAGACTACAGGAAACATTTAACTAAGATCTTCGGACAGCTTGTGCTTCTATTGTTATACAAATTCTGAACACTGCCTGTGGAGTCAGAATTTATCCGTAGTACATAAGATCCCGCCCTTTCCGCCATGTTTTGACGTTAGATTAATTTAAAGGTTTCTTCGTAAACTAAACATTTTGGCTAAATGTTTCACTTCCACTTCCAACAAACCGCCAGACTCAGCTAGCCGAATCGAGTTTACCGGTGCCGGGCCGTGGAAGTTGCGGATTGCCCCGGATGTAATTGACGGTGAGCTGTGTCCATGCGCTGTCCAAAGAAAAATTATGCGTGTTAATGCGTTGCGGCTCCCGTTTAGGTATTGGATTGGAAATTTCATGTAGACTTGATATGTGCATCTGATTAAAATAAACACACGTGAAAGTTATTATTTTTATTATTTTAAGTGATTTTTTTTTTTTTTTTAAACTGTAAATGTGCCTTGTTATCCAAGCCACGTAGCATACTAGCTAAGTAACGCATTGGTACTAATAACGCCAATAAACTATGGAAAACTGGTTTCAAAGAACTAATCCGAGGGTTTATTCGAGAGAAAAATAGCGACAGTGTGATTAGTCATCAGCGGGAACAAGAAGCTAAGTTTAAGTAACAGTAAAACGATTATATTTTTTGTCATTTTGTCTTCAAGTAGATTAAGAAGACCACTAAGCAACAGGCCACGACCAGGTGGCTCAGAAATAAAGTTCGACAATTTTATATTTCAGTTACTATGGAGAGGAAACTCAAAACTGAAGAGGAAGAACTTGACATTTCAGACACAATTAATAATGGACACTTTGAAGAATACAACGCAACTGTGTTCAAATCCGAGCCCGTCGTAAGTCATTGCAATGACTCAGAGGGCTATGGCCATTATTTTGCGGTTAAGTCAGAAAACCTTGACCGTTGTGATTTTACGTTGAAGCTAGAGCACCAAGAGGATGAAATCGAACACCCAAGTGACCCTAAAGGACATCTCGTTCATGTTCTGACCACAACCCATAACGGAAAGAGTGGCTATCCTGTAAGAAATGATTCTATGAAACCTGCCGAAATTACAGTAGAAATTGAGAAAGATCCAGAACCTGATCCAGACCCCCAACCCAGAAAAAAGCGTAGAGGAACACCTGAAAGACGAAGGCGAGCCCTACTGCAGGCCCGGCGCCGAAAGCTGAATCCAAAGGTCTTCCACTGTGACGTCTGCGGCAAGGATCTGAAAAATCTTCTGAGTTTCCAGGTACAGCAGCAACACAGCAACTGTAGTAACTTCTGCGTCAGAAAAAAAATTCACAATAGTTACGAGACTCAATGTGTGCTCATGTTTCTTACCAAAAAACATTATAATGGGAAGCGTGTGCTTATTTACAAATGCGATTTCTCCCCCCGCCCCCCAGACCACAACTGATCTGAATGTTAGCAAGTTGGCGAAACTTAGCCAGTGACCCCATGGGTTTTTCCCTTGACAGAACATTAACGTTTAACGCGCGACTCTTCTCTCCTAGGAGCACCAGCGTATGCACCGCGGGGAGAGACCGTACGAGTGCCCCCAGTGTCACAAGCGGTTCACCCGCTGCGCCGACTTGATCAAGCACCGGCTGGTTCACTCCGACCACCGACCTCACGCCTGCAAAGTGTGCGGCAAGTGCTTCAAGCTGCAGGGCGACGTCACCAAGCACATGGCCGTCCACACGCCCGCGTACCCCTTCCGTTGCGGCTATTGTGACAAGGGCTTCAAACGGGCGGCCTGCCGCAACAAGCACGAGCGCATCCACTGCTCCGAGAGTCCCTTCGGCTGTCTCCTGTGCGGGCGCTCCTTCAAGTGGGAGGCGTCCCTGACGGAGCACCAGCGCACCCACAGCGGAGAGCGACCCTACGTCTGCCCCGAGGAGGAATGCCGGAAGAGCTTCTCGCACCGCTCCACCTTCCTGCAGCACCAGCGCACGCATCTGGAGTGCCGGCCCTTCCACTGCAGCCGCTGCCGGCGCGGGTTCAACCACCGCTCCAACGTCCTCAAGCACGAGCGAACGCACCCCTGCTGCAGCCAGGGCGACGCCGGTCCCGGCGGCGGCGGCGGCCCGGGGAATTCCGCCAAGTTTCCCCCTACGTTCGGTGGCACCTAACTTTAATCGTGAGTCAAAGGCTTTACTTTGCGAGCACAGGCGACGAGATTGTCAGAGGGGACTTGTTTATGTTTTGTCAACGCTGTATATGAGATGCCTGTCTGAATCGCAAGCACAATAAATGTTACGCAGAATTAGAGCTATAATTCTTGTTTTCAGGAAAACCTTTAAAAAATAAATCACAAATTAAGAAACATATTTGAAAATGGCATTTATGAATCACTATTTAAAAACATTTTCACTGCTGCTGAAGAAAGAACCAAGTTTATCTTTATTTTGGAATTCCACAATCTTGTCAACATTGATGTATAAAAATACAACAAGAAGGTACATTATATCTTCAGAACGTTGAGTATCACATTGGACAACTTCACAAGTTTATAATTATCTGTATTATTACTCTTATCTTTTTACGGTTCACATTTATAGGCAGTTCAGGATTAACAGCTATAAAAGTTTTGTCTGAAAAACAACAATCTGATGTAAATTTTAATTTATCTGAAATGCCAGTATGACAGAGTATTACGCTATGACAAATTAACTATGGATAACAACGCTAAAACATTCCTACTTTAACTACAGAATAGTAACGCTGAAAAACAATTACATTAGAATTTTCCTTTTGGTAGGACTGTAAGTGGCATATTAGATGTTTTAATGGCAGGTATCAAAAAAAAACAGCAGATCTAAAGCATTCTTTATTAGTAGAGGCGTCGCAAATTAACAGGTGCATTCACAAATATCTCTGCGACCTTGTGCACGACCTGGAAATTTCCCGCATTTGTCATACAAGTTTGCAGCTGGCTATTTCAAACCACTGTCTTCCTGCAACAATGAAATAGTTTTTTTGATTTTTTTGCCCGGTTACAGCTCCTATACTCTAATAATGTGCACTAATGCCGTTACGCAGTACGCCGTTCACCACTGGAGGGCAGCACCCGTTTTGAAGGGCAGCTTTGCTTTTGGGGATTGTTGCAGAAACGGAGGGAGAGTCAGGGTGGGGCGTGCAGGCCCTCTGCATCTTGTGTTCCAGCTGCATGTGGCTCTGAGGGGCGAGGCCGAGACAGGCCCTGAAAAAGGGACGGAGAAAACACTCCAGTCATTCTGCACCATGACATCGAACCCAGCTCCGTTTCATTTACCGCGGCTCGCGATCAAATGGAGAGCTCAAACCACAGGTTCTCGTGAAACAAGTTAGAAGGTAGTCTGACCCTCTGGATGGTACCTGGCTCCTCCTCAGGGAGACTCACCTCAGGATGTTTTCTATGCAGGCCCTCTGGCGAAACAGGGCATTGACCACGGGGGTCCCCTGGGGGACGAGGGGCGCCTTGTAGAGGTAGCTGAGCACGGACAGCACAGAGTGGAAGGACTGGAAGTTTGGGTCGTCCTCCGTGCAGAAGGTGATCCTCTGACACAGCTCTGTCAGGATGACCAGGTCCAGGATAATTGGGCTGGCCAGTAGTGAGTCCTGGATGAAGAGACACGGAGGTCTCCTTTAAAGCAGTGTTGCAGAGGTGAACTTTATTCATCCGTTACAGGAGGTGTGAACATCGGGAATGGGAATGACCCATGCAGTTCCACAGCCTAGCGTGTGTGAATGATGAGAAAATAGAATGGACTTACCTCACAGGTGTTGTGTATGACGATGGTGTTGGTGCCGCCCATCATGATCTCAGAGGTGTACTCGTCCAGTGCCCGCTTGCTGTCGCCCACGCAGGGCACGTACTTGATCACCACCTGCGACGCCAACACGGGCAACCTGTCAGGACACCCGCTCTGAGCCTGCAGTGATTCTCTCCAAAAGGAACACGGAGGACAGCTACCAAAAACTCCGGCATCTGCATTCACGGCATGTGAAATGGACCCGACACGCAGACCCTGTTCCCCGGCCCGACACGCGGACGCCAGGCCCGAGTACCCACACAGTGGTCCGGCTTCTCGCCGGGGGAGTACAGCAGTGGGTTGGACTGCACCATGTCATCCACAACGTTGCTCTTGGAGATCTCCTTTGAGCGAAACTGCTGCGGTGCCGACAGGTTCATGCCGTCGTTGTTACCCAGGTGGTTGTAGCTGACGATGGCGGTGGGCTGGGCTCACGGAGACGGAAAAGTTAAAGCATTGTCAGTGTTTCTGTATATTTCACCTCATCAGATCATCTAGAAAAACATCTAATCATTTTTTTTTTTCTTAGTGTGGGTTGAACACTATTTGACGAAATACAATTTAAAAACGTGACCTATTTTTCCAAAATCAGGGCAATTATCTGTGCTGATCTGTTAAAAATACCTCCTTTTAGTTCAACCCATTAGCATAAGTCACAGCGGAAGACTGCTTGTTTTTTGGTACCTTCAACGGGACATGAATCTCCCGTCTTTTTGTAAACATGTCAGGCCCTCAGTCGGTGTACACTGCTGCTGTGCGAGGGAGAGTTACTGAGGGCTAATAAATGGCAGGCTGCCAGGAGAACTCACTGACACTCCTACGACTCCTCGGGCCAAGGGGGGGGGGGACGTGGAGGAAAGCCAGCGGGAAAACCGTGGGGAACACAGCGGGGACCTCTGAGACTATTAGCGCAGCGTGTTAGCCTGCTGCTATCGTGTGGGGGCTGCCTGACCGGCCACGGCATAAAAAAAAACTGAGATGAAGCAAAGGCAGTGTGAAATATTACGCTGTGGTGAAAAAGGGGAAGGCCTGTTTGGCGAAGACGTTAATGTTTATCGTCTGGAGGAGTCCTGTAGCGACGCTGCGCCTCGCAGGAAGCGTATGGATACATAACGCACTTAAAACACGTATTTAACGCACGTTAAATAAATTAGGGAAAGATTTTTCAAATGGTGTCTAACCCCATAAACAAATTTCTTCCTTTGCCAGTTGCTAATATGCATGGGTTGTGAAAAGCAATGGAAGGCCCTGGCATCTTCCGACTACAGAAAGGCCGAACCATGTCAACTGGGGAATATCATAGCATGGGGTGAGTGGATAAAAACACCTCAGCCTTACTTAACCACGGTGTCTGCAAACAGTGCGTATTTACAAGGACAGCAACGTCGGCCACTTAACCACGCTCAGTCTGAACTAAAAACACTGTTACCACTCACCTTGATGCCTGCACTGACGAGAAAGTCCACTAGCACGGACTTGATCTTGGTCTGCCCAGACTTGAAGTCGTCCCCCCCGACAAAGACCCCCTTCTGCATGGCCAGCTCCACTACCCCTGGGACGAGGGTGTTCTGCGGGGAACCATTGAGGTACGCGCAGCCTTCCAGGATACTGGCAACCGCAAAGAGCGTGGAGGGTGACACCTCTCTTCCTTTCTGCAGAACATACAACAAAGGGGTAAAAAGACTGAAACCAGACTGTGCACGCAACCCTCTGAAGGTTTCGCGTAAAGGTGGCAATTGCAATTACCATTGAAGACAGAAGGCTGAACACTCGTCTATGTGAGCAATCTCGGGTCCGTTGGTGGAAAAACAAATCTTGGTATAGCAAATATAATTTCCTCTGGGACGTTTAGGTCAGGTATAACAACTTGCCCAGAAAAGCTTCCTGCTACGATCTACAGTTCCTCAAGAAACTATAAACGCAACCAAACCGAGATATTGCAACTGTTGCTGCCCTCTGGAGGAGCTAATGAACAAGACAATAAAAATCCCACCATTTACTACATCATTTTATTTCACTTGGGGAAAAAAACATTTAAATTCCGTAATCTGGTTCGTGAAAATGTATTGGGGTTTTTTTTTATTATAAATATGGTCATTTCCTCTTGTTACTATTACCCTGCATTAAACTATGTTTGGAAATCCTCAGTATGACGACTTTTGGAGCTTCAGAAAACTTCTCCTACCAACTACCACCTCTCAGCCCCCACACCCCACCTCCGCTTTCCCGCCTCTCAGCCCCTCCCTCAACTCCCGGATGATGCCAGTACCTGGATGGATGCCAGAAGATGGTCAGCCGTGTCGTTGAGGCCAGGAATGAGGTCGCAGAAGCGCTCAGTGTTGGCAGTCCACAGGACAATCACCTTGTCCACACCCGTCTTCTCCTGGAAGTCTCGGATATCCCTGCGGATCGCCTCAACCTGCGAGATGGGGGGGTGCAATGGGTCTTTCACATGACCCCTTCTTCTACAATAGTATCTCCCGTCTTGTGTCACATGTGATCCCTGGGCCACTTACCTGTTCCGCCTTGCTGCCCTCTATGAGGTTGTCTGCTCTTTGCTGCTGGTTGGCAGCGATGAATTCTGGAATGTAGATTGAGGGTCGCGGTTTCATCTTGGCCATGCATGGCCGAAGTTGTTCCTGCAGGGCCCAGTCCAGCACCCCGGCCCGCTCCATAGCCTGTCCCAAGTCCATGGCAGAGATGTCCCAGCCTGGTGGAGACACGTCATTAAGTGAATGAGCGCATCTAATTTAAAAAAAAAAACCACGCCACAAAGCCACGAGATAGGTGAGATACGTGAACGTTGCATAGGGTTTTTTTAAGGCCCTCCCCCTTACCATCAAACACAATGTCATTGGGGTGCACCATGGGTAACAAGTCCCTGAATGGCACATAAACGTCTCCGTCAGGTCCTGAACCCAGGGACACTGTGGATGCCTGGAGCAAAGAGCCGTAGTAATTGGCTCTCTGGGGGCGGGGGGAAGAGAACAGAATCAAAGACATTCCAATGGGGCGATGTCCAGTACACTCGTATAGGAGAAACAGCATACGTGGCAGGCAGTCTGTTTTTCAGGGCGACAAGTAAGCCTAGTACACACAGCCCAATTATCAAGAAAATAGGGTATTTCTGAGAAGAGAAGACATTGTGCACATCAATATAAATACATATACACACACATACACTCACTATATGGACAAAAGCATTGGGCCACACCTCTTAATCATTGAATTCAGGTGTTTCATTCAGTCCCATTGCCACAGGTGTATAAAATCAAGCACCTAGCCATGCAGTCTGCCTTCACAAACATTTGAGAAAGAATGGGTCGTTCTTAAGAGCTCACTGAATTCGAGCGTGGTAC
This sequence comes from Hiodon alosoides, assembly GCA_025775065.1. NCBI lineage: Eukaryota > Metazoa > Chordata > Actinopteri > Hiodontiformes > Hiodontidae > Hiodon > Hiodon alosoides. The sequence goes on along the minus strand of JAOYSI010000028.1, from coordinate 1,150,534 downwards.
TGTCAGTGTGTTAAATTTCTTCCCTCCTAGATATTTCACGATCATCTGTAAGTGGTATTATTGCAAAGTGGAAGCGTTTAGGAACCACAGCGACTCAGCCACAAAGTGTCAGACCACGTAAAGTTACAGAGCGGGGTCGCCGAGTGCTGAGCCATATAGTGCGAAAAAGTCGCCAACGCTCTGCTGACTCAATAACTGCAGACTTCCAAACCTCCTCTGGAGTTAACATCAGCCCAAAAACTGTGTGCCGGGAGCGTCATGGCATGGGTTTCCATGGTCAAGCAGCTGTATGCAAGCCTTACATCACCAGGCACAATTCCAAGTGTCGGATGGAGTGGTGTAAAGCACGCCGCCACTGGACTCCGGAGCAGCGGAAACGTGTTCTGTGGAGTGACGAATCACGCTTCTCTATCTGGCAGTCTGATGAACTAGTCTGGGTTTCACGAATACCAGGAGAACGTTTCCTGCCTGACTGCATTGTGCCAAAGGTTTGGTGGAAGAGGGATAATGCTTTAGGGTTGTTTTTCTGGGGTTGGCCTAGGCCCCTTAGTTCCACTGAAGGGAAATGTTAATGCCTCAGCTTACCAAGA
>JAOYSI010000028.1:1138040-1149844 GCA_025775065.1 Hiodon alosoides | reverse complement strand
TGGGTGGGAGTCCGTTAGCGTTAGCGGGCTCTGGGTGGGAGTCCGTAGGCGTTAGCGGGCTCTGGGTGGGAGTCCGTAGGCGTTAGCGGGCTCTGGGTGGGAGTCCGTTAGCGTTAGCGGGCTCTGGGTGGGAGTCCGTTAGCGTTAGCGGCTCTGGGTGGGAGTCCGTTAGCGTTAGCGGGCTCTGGGTGGGAGTCCGTAGGCGTTAGCGGGCTCTGGGTGGGAGTCCGTCAGCGTTAGTAGTTGCTGGTTCCCGCAGACGAGAGCTTGCTCACCTGAGCAGCTCCGTCAGATCTCCCACAGAATCAATCACAACAAACTCCTCTCCCAAGGGACTGCCGAAGGCTCTCCATCAGAGCCGCGCTATGGGGGGGGGGCGACCCCTTTTAGCATCTAAGTGAAGATGGCACAGGAGGCCAATTGACCGTGTCCCAACAGCCCAGGGGAATCCAGACCCAGTTTCTGACAGAAGCAGGAAAAGTTCACGAGAAGTTCAAAGAATGGTTTTGTTGTTTTTATACGACCTTTGGCACCAACAACAACAACAAAAATAACGATTCACACCTTACCATGAGGACAGGGACAGGGGAACGATGGGCAGGGAGATGAAAGCCAGCAAGCCAGAAATGATTACCCCACATAAATTAAAACGGCAGGTGTGAATTCAGGTTTCACTCAAACCGACCCCAAATTCCGACGTTCAGGTTGACCTTAGCGACCGTCAGTGGGGTGGGTTTATCATGAGCATAGCATTTCTGATACATTTCAATGCAGCAGAAATTAAGCAACCATGACAACTTGTGACTATTTATTTGTAAACTGCTTTTAATACTCCGGGAATCAGATTTAATCAATCGTCATGTTGCTTGCGTATGGTTATTCTACACAATTAAGGGCCTTGAACTCGCAAGAAATCTTTCTCCCTGGAAAAAAAAAAGTTCCTCTAAATACATACCATGACCAGAGATGTTAGGAATTAACCAACCCTTCCAACTAAAAAAATTAAATAAAATAAAAAGAATTCTAAGACCCTGCATAACGCTTCACAGTTCTTCAAATGACTCTAGTCGGAAATTACACCCAAATTAAAACTCTTAAAGAAGTTTTACTCCCTACTCCAAAATCCACTGGAGTAATAGATTCCAGCTTCTGCTTCCACCTCCATATAAACACTTATCTGCCTCAATGTTCGGGTTCTTCACAAAATAAAAAATATAAAGCTGAGAATGGCCAGAAAGGTGAGATGTGTTGGTAGTGGCTCTCTTATCAATCACTTAATCTAATCTTTTTCTTCTCTATGTGTATTAGAGGACATGGCTCTCTGCCAGTCTTGGCAAAACCTGGACTGCTCAGTCATTGTAACTCAGGTACTCTCGAGTCTCCACTACCCAAGATTAAAAAGAACCCAATGAGGTGATTCTTTACCTTATCCCCCCCAAGTTGGAAGTTGGGTTTTATCTCTTCTGAGAGTGTGCCATTCTTCCAGACACTTTTGCACACTCACTGAGAAATTACGCTTTGCAGTACACAGTGTGAAACCGGACTCATATGTGCCCAGGTTTGACCGATAGGGTCTAGCACAAACCAGTCGCCCTCAGGAAGTATAAGAAGGTAGAAACTGGTCTTCCAGTGAAAAACATGAGCGCGCTAGCTAGCTAGTAAAACCAAGGCAGCTTGGTCAGCTGTTCAAAAGCAAAACGGGACTACTTAAAGTAACAAGTCGTTATTCTGCAAAGGAAGAAGGGGAAAGTATTTCTAGGTTGGAAAAAAACCAAATTAACCTAAACCAACTAGCTAGCAATCTTAGTTTAAGCTGTCGTACAAATGCAAAAAAAAAAAAAAACGAAAAACGTTGGGTATTTAAGTGCCGTTTCTTCGGGCCCCCTATTTTAAAACCACTACGTTGTGTTACTGGGTCTACCTTTATCGATTTCTATTTGTTTATGACCCGATGCTGCATGTCACGTTCCACATTTCACATCATAGGGGGTTTATCTAATTTAGGACAATTTACACCCAAAACGTGGATGGACTAGATCCTGCTAGACAAAACGGACACAAATTGCATACACCGGTTTTAATGAGGCAAGTACAACTTCCGTTTGAGAGGGAAAACAAACTCTTTCCTATTCCGCCTAAACTAACCTGAGAATTATTAAGGGAGAAAATGGCCCCATTTCTTATCAATTAAAAGGGATGTCAATGGAAATACAAATATCAGCACTCTAAAAAAGGTTTTGCACAACTGTCCCAAAAACAGGTGTCCACATTTTACATAAACATTCACTGTTTGGCAACCACGGATTCTATGGTTTTTCGAACAGTGAACTACGTACACTATCGATAAAACTGGATGCAGTACTATGCCCATTTTAACTGGACCTCCGTTCGACCAAGGGCATATTTGGGATTACCCACATATTCAAATGCTCGTAATAATAAAAACGTATTTATGACGAACGATAACCTGGTAACATTAAAAATGCAAACCGTACCCTAATAAGCGTTTATCGGTGGACTAGAAGTCAAAGACTAACGGAAAAACATCTCATTTCCGTTACAACTTACACTCGACTATTTACTGATTTTAAAGTAAGACATTTTACATTGCCATGTGTGATTCTTGAACATTTGAATCATCCAATGTAGGGAACAGGAAAAAACACTGAGGGGAAAATGAACGCAAACTTCTACATTTATTTTTTTATTATACATAGCTACTGAAAATTAGCCAAAATACAAAAAGGACTCATCGTTTCGACAACCAGTCGGGCCATACCAATATGACACCTTAAAATGAATAATTAAATGTGCAAGTCTATCAATATGTTATATATCATAACACGTCGGTCAAAGTTTGTTTATTAACGGAGTAATCAAAGCAGAATTTTTAATCGCTATTGTATTCGTACTTTCTCAGAGGCAACGCAACTTATAGCAGGCTGCCTCCTTCCAGTAATACGGACGTAAAGCGCGAGGGAAATTTAAAAAGTTATTATCGATCACCACTAACATAATGAATACCAGTTTTCGGTGTCCGACAGTAAGCTATTCGGAAAAACAGACCTCACTATTACCGTTGTTATTAGTAATATTACAGGATAGCATACACCTTCAAATAAAATCTTTGAAAATAATTCAATCGCCTGTATTAGAGATACGATTTTACAAATCGAACAAAAAATGCTATTTTTCGTAAAAATGAATATTTCATAGAAACACACATCTCTAAGTCTAACTTAAGGTTAAAAAAAATTACTCATTTTAATAGTTAGGTGTAGTGTTTCTCAAATACACATACATTGGACTTTAAATTAACTGGACTCTGGTGTTATTAGAAGAAGAAAAAACCCTAGCTACAAAACTATGATTCTCAAAATAATAACAAAAGTAAGATCAAGGAAACATGACAGAGGGAACCTGACGCCATGGCCAATAAGCTACTTTAATTTACAATTTTGATACAACGTGTATTTGTGCTTATATCGCATGGAACAACGTACAGATACTTCATTCATTACTTATCCAATGCATCTCCAGACAAGGCTTTGCTATAAGCTATCGGTTGTTTAAAACTATGGACCTTCTCCACGATATCTCTTAAAACTTTAAAAGGAAAAACTCCGAGGCTAAAGCGACTCCCTGGCCGTTCGTCCAACTCCTTTCAAACCGACAACAGAGTCAACACTTCTCGAGTTTGTTGTTCGCTCCGTAATTAAGTGTTCCCAGAGGCAGATCCTAAACTTCAGTGTAAATCGTGGCGTGCGTTTGCCACTTTAGTAATAATTTAAGGATAAAAAGCAGGCCTACTACGACATTTTACCCAAAAGATTAGACCGAGAGAGTCCGCGATTGCTTGCCTTTGGTAGAGCAAACAATAAAAAGTAAAAACACAATAAACGTCGCAATTTTCTTTTAAAAATTATACAGCAGAAAGAATTAAAGATCCCATCAACAAAAAGTTACCAAAGCGACCCGGCTACCAGGGGTAAACTACAGAACACCAAGCATGTACTAGAAAATACCATTTAAATAGCAGTAGCTAGCTATAGTTTAGAAAGTATCGGCGAGTCCGTAATATCCAAGTAGCACTTCAACAGTGCGCAATTTCACTTACTTTTCTCTCGCTTGGTTATCGGAAGGGACGACAGCTCCTTTACCTTTGGCGTACATGCTGGATTCTGTTTTAAGACTTTTACCCCACTCAACACCTGTCAAAGAAAGCAGCCAGGAAAACGTTCTATCTCCATAGCTACCCCTTTAGTGTTTTTTCCTCCTTTTTTTTTTACATCTCCAACATTGGCCACAAATCAGGCACAGTTTCTATTGGGGGGTCTTGAAACAGACCGCTGGTAGATTTTTTTTTTTTCAACAACTGTTCCAGGAATGTGTCCACACTCCCTCTGCTATAGAGACGGTGGGGGCTTCTTAAAGTGGAAAGCACACATTACAAATTCTTTGGAAACGTAATCTCATGGAGACTAAAGAAAATCGGAAAAACACTGCGATCACATGTTCTTTTTTAGAGCATGGCAGACCTTTATATTAATAATGACTCAGTTGTTTGTGTGCGGATTTCAGGTACAAAACAACTCATTTTAATTCAGTCTGTTTAGGGTATAAGGAGTAAAGGTTCACATTCGTAAACGTTAATTTAAGTAAGACAGTTTGTTCTAGCATTTTGGTTCAGGGTCACAACCTTTTTTCCCAAACAAGTGAACATTTCTTTAAATGTCACTTATTGCCGTTAATTGATTCACACATCTCAGACCAAAGTCACTTTCTGCACTTTAGACTTAAATGAATTAAGCCTTCTTGAATCCAAATGTCAATAATAGATACCCATTGGAATGAGCGAAATGATTTCGCAAGGCTTGGAAAAGACCCCCTCCATGTTTAATTTTCACTATCACGTGGCCTGAAACATCGTCCAGTACAATGCAGACCAGGGGAGAACCGACACCTACCCCGGTAGTGTTGGGCGCCAGGCAGAAATAAATGCTGTCTATAACACCCACCCCAAAATGGGATACCAGGCGTTGCGGGACATGAACACAAAATCGTCAGACGGATTAAAACAGCGTCACCCAGCAAACACCCACACGAATATCGGCAAAACAGACGAGATAAATATAGTATTCTAGCGCCACCATGCTGTTCCCCACACAACTATGTTAAAAAACAAAACACAACACACATGTTAATGTTTCTGCATCTGAAATTTGATACACTACTGTAGCATTCTGGTACGACCGAAGATGGATAAGCCTATTGGAATAGTATCTTAAAAACTTTCCAGAAGATGAACACTTTAGCTTGATATCAATTAAAATATATACGACTTTGATGCCAACGAATGAGCTAGTAAAATCCAACACATGGGTAAATAATAAAATGAACAGCTCCTTTAACCTTGATATTTGTTTAATATTTACGGGAACATTACAGTTACGTTCTTTGCTACTTTGCTACTCAGCATCAGAAGCCCACAGCTGTCCGTTAAAAGAAACAAACCACAATAGGTGTTTACAATTATTGAACACCCCCTGAAAAGCTTCTGAGTCACAGTCAGGGGTGGAAATTTCCATTTTGTCTGGTTGGGTTATTTGTTGTAAATTGGAATAAATAGACCCTTTAGGGTGGTTAGGGGGCCGGATCTTTGTCCTGTGTTTGTGTAACTTTGTGTGAGCTGGGGTTGGGCATGATCATAAATACATTTTCAGCAATGCAAAAGTCACCAAGTTTTGACCACAGTCATGGTTTTAAGGATCTGCATTGTTCAAAATCAATTTCTGCCTGTGTTCATGGCAAAAGCATCATACCAAAGAATTTTACTCCTAAAAATAATACACTGAAATGCATGCATGCATTTTCTTTCTGAACAAATAAAACCCATGAAGATAAAATGTTGTTATGTCAGCAGGACTGATATACCGTAGTATTCTTTAAATCCATTCCGAAACATTACCATGACCCTTTATCTACAAATGCTCTACAAAAAATTATCATCACTGTACACTAACAGCAAAACCATTCATGAAACATTTAAGACTTCAGCATCCCCCATATTCACATACTAATTATTATTTTTGCAGAGAAGATAAGAGACCAAACTCAATTTATTTGTTGAGGAATGCCCATAACTCCTGTTTTGCAAGGTTGAGTGACTGGATTTGCAGCGACTGACGATGCCTGCCTGCTTCTAACACCTGCCTCCTGGAGGTTCCCACAGCTGGTGTAATGTCTGCAGTGCTGGTGTTCCTACAACATGGACCCGGTATGAAGAGACCATGATCTGCACCATCTACAGAAACACACACTCCGCTGACTCAGCCCTGACTCATTTGTTTTTGCTTTGGATCAGAGACTCTTTAATTTTAGGCCACTTAGCATGCCAGATCAGAAAAGAATGAATCTATTTCACAGGAGCCCCATTCCTCAGAGCTGTTTGGTCTCACTCTGTGCCATTATCAGTCTATCTGCCGAGGGCCGGGGCAGGTCGGAAAAGAGCCCATCATCTTACCGGTCCCTGCACGCCCAAGTAATCGCGAGGCAGAGAAACGTCCTCTCCGAGCCTCGCAGTCGGCAGCACCGTAACCAGGGAAGCCGAGGGAATATAGCTGCGTAAGTAAATCACGTCACTTAAAACCACACAAGAGTCGGCGTTAAAGCACAGCTACAAGGTCGAAATATTTAGCTTCAGGTGCTGAGTTATACAGCGCAAGAGTCACGGAATCTGAGTGGATCAAATTACTCCGCCGAAGATTTCTCATTTGGTTTCCTTGGATTGTCAGCCAAGGTAGAAGGTAACATTGCTATAGTGCAGTCATCCAGCGTGCCTTTTTCTTTTTTTGCGGTTGTTGCTGTTGCCGGGGGTTAATGCACAGCGGTGCATGGCACCCATAGCCCTTTACAGCCGGGCACGCTTCAGAGGGGCGGCCACAGCGCGGTGGACACGGAACGGCGGGTTTGGGCAGCACGTCAACGTGGCTGTGGGCATGCCTCTGTCCCTTTAAGGGGCTCAGCGAGCGGAGCGTGAGTAGGCCCGGCCGCAGCAGCGGCAGTGTTTTCGCGCCGCGTTGCTTTTGGGAGGCTGAGCGGCCGCCGCACAGCTGACCGAGTGTTTGTGGGAGTTTGCCTCTCCCAGCCACCGGAAAGAAGTCCATGTTGATGACTATATTTCACAGGCGTCTCCCAATAGGCCTCGCAGAAGGGAGACAAAGATAGACCAGGAGAGAGTGGCTGAAAGAGAGGGGGTAGGGTTTCTGCTTTACCTCAGTGTCTGAAATAACACTTGTACATTGGTAGGATGTTTCGGCAATATATTACGAAGCCTATTGAACAATAGAACTTACTGAACAGTCTAATAAGCAGACACCCTCCGCCAGCTCCATAACCTCCTACCACATTTGGGCCATCGTGTCAAGCTGTGCAATTCTTAGCTATTTTACTCTGACTGTCCTAGTCTATTGCCATTACCAATTTCAGAAAGTGTCAAATAACTACCAAACAGGGCCCCACCAAAGGCTCAGCTGTTAAAGGCCCTATGATCCAAAGTGGAGCTGCACAATGGTCAGAACACCATACAGTGTTTGGAGGGTGGGAGTTGGGCACCTGCTGGTTTGCACTGTTACATAGCCTGTGAGGGTGGCCAAGCACCGTTGGAAAGAGAGGCACGTTCCGAGCTGCCAAGCTGCAGAGATGGCAGATTAGTGAGGAGCCAAAGGAAAACTCGACTTTTGTGTGTGTGGGCCAGCCTCCAATCCCTGGGGAGCTTCCTGCTGATTGTGCACCGTTGTTCAGGGACCACCAGTCACAGGAGGCTGCAATTCCTATTTTAACAGACACACACACACACACACACACACACACATTCATGCCCTCTCAGCTGCAGGTACATTTCCTGTTGCCATAGTTTCTCCTCTGTGTCGAACCCTTGCTTGATGGAAAGGTGGTAAAACCCTGCTGGGACACAGGAGCAGCATATTAGTTCCAAAATCAGGATCCCAAAATCTGGTACAGTTCCCAACAATCCTAACCCACTGCTCCCCTATACCCAACACTTCCTAGGACGCAATACCACACACCATGTTGTAATGGTTTATCTAAAATCTAATCTCAGGTGATAAGAATCAATCTGACAATATATATATTCATAGATCGGTCTGATATAATATTAATTGTTACAAAACCGGGAGCTCAGACAATTCCAATAATCTCAGTTTTCTTTTGCTTCAGACAAAAACTGCTTTTATTAGAATGACATGTCTGATCATTTATGCTAAGAAAGGAAGGTTGACACAGGGACAGTGTGCATAAACCAGAAGGGAAACGGGCAGCTTTGCTATCTTCCCTAAGCCCTGAAAATGACTAATCCTCAATAAAATAACAAGGGCATTATTTTCCTGCTCTCCACAAACACCGACGCCATGGGATAACAGTGGAACAATGTGCCCTTAGACATTATACAACACCCTGGATGACTGGACAGTATGTTTTCCCCCCGTTTATTTTTGCCGAAGCCAAAATAAGACTTGTATTTGTTGCAGAACACGTAATTTAGCATAAGGGCACTACATGGGACCTGTCATGTTTTTTCCGACGGCTCATGTGACGGTTACACTGAAACTAGTGTGAGGTAAATATTGACTGACCGATCTTGGTTATTGTTTAACTGTTTTATCTAAATGCCCGTGGCAGTGGAAGGAGAAAGCTCGAGAGCCCTGTGTCTGAGTTTGTTCAGCTAAAACGTCAGCAGCCACTACGGAAACAAGAGTTTCTCTGCTTTTTAAAACCGAAGCAGAAAAGCCCCGGTCTCATGCTTACGGCTAAAGGAATTAGTTCTGTTACCGCCATGTAAAATAAATAAAAAATTTACTACAACAACAGAGGAAAAGTAGAAAAAAGGTATAAGTGAGGAAACCTGAGGCTGGGTACTAGAACCCGGGGGAACCCGGGTTTCCCTGAGAGTTCCAAGGTGTGTATGTTCTCGCGGTCTTTTTATCAATCCGTGGAGAACCCTCTGATGGGAAGTGACATTTTGCAGTTATGTGGGTGCATAGGGAAATAGCGTGAGCCAAGCAGGGAGGGGTAGGTGAGTGTAAGAGCTGGAGTCAAAAAGGGAGAGAATGAGTTTAGCCGGATATCTGCACTTTGGATGACAGTATACTCTAACCTAGTTCTAAAGCTGCAACACATTATGTCTAAGCCAAATACCCAACAGTGACTTGTGTGACATATGATAAAATTGAGTTTCGTGGTCTTTCAACCCTTATAACCAGGTTGATCCCATATTCCTTTTCTGTGTTGAGGGAACTCCTGTCTTTTTACTGTTTATATTAATTAATTAATTATATCTTGAAACAAACAGCTCCCCTAGGTTCCTACAAAACAAAATATACGTATTTGTCTGGGAGAGATGCCTTTTTTTCATTCTAATTGTTGTAACAGATAACTAAACTGTAATTGATTTGTTATTACAGTGTATACACATATTGCTAAGCCGTTACTAATGTGGAGAAAAGACTCTAATCCAAGTCAATATGGATGATGGTTCTTACCCAACTTCTTCCCAGCCTCTCCCTCGATGTTACCCCCAGACCTAAACCCCACCCTCGTCGTACACCTAATCAAAACCATTCTATAAGTCAGCGCGAGTGCAAAAGTTCAGCCGGGGTAAAACTCTGCATTTATTGTGACCACAGAAAGAGCTGTAGTCATAATTGGGCCTGGACTAGGATGGGTGTATCTGAGGCAAAGCGAGGAAAGTGAACCATCGTCATAATGACCGCAGTCTCCTCGAGATCTCCTGAAATCGGTCCCAGACAGTGCTATGGGAAAATCTACTGGTGCTTTTCGAGCCCCCTGCCCGGGTGTGGCTTTTATTCATTTCAATTTCTGCTGTTTTACTTAGCAGCAGTCATGCCCAGGAAGGCTATTAATCACAGCCTAAAATGATAGATGTTCCGCACACAAGCAGTATCATCTATTTTGCCTAAGTAGAAGCAGTATATGTGCCAGGCATATTTATTACCTGTGGCGGTGGACACACACGCACACGCACAGACACACACACACACACACACACACACACACACACACACACACACAAAACACCTTCCATACAATACTTGACATGGCCAACAACATCTTCCTCCATGATGCAATGCTGAGATTAAAAAGCACAATTATTGTTCCAGCCTGACGGCAGAGTGTCCCCTGATGAGACTGCTTGATTAGGCTGCAGTGAAGTACTGGTCACATTTTGTAGCAGGATCTGTAAATGACATTTCTGCAGGCTTCTGTAGCTCTGGACAGCACTGGATTAACATATAAAATGAATAGAAGGCTATTTACTCAGAACCACCTGTCCTCCTCCACTAATGATTAATCACTGGGTGCATAATTGCACTTACAAACATACTTTAATGCAAACATGTCAATGGGTTTGTTAACTATATGTTTCTGAAGTGCACTTGATGAATTTAAACACATCGAAATGTACATACAAACTGAGAACCTCAGGCCATTTTGTCTCAGTCCAGGAAAGGGCTGAGTGCACTGGAAGAGCTTTCTCCAAGGACCCTCTGCACCCGAGCCACATCCGAGCTGTAGCGCCGTGACGACTGAAGGCATCACAGAAGCCCCACCCCTTCTGCTGCGATGGGGCCCTTATTTTAAACGAACATGCTCCTCAACGCAGGGGAGAAGGGTATCGCTACTGGCGTTAGGTCCAATTACCGAGGTCTGTGTGTGTGTGTGTGCGTGTGCGTGTGCATGTGCGTGTGCGAGTGAGTGAGTGTGTGCGTGAGTGTGTGTGTGTGCGTGCGTGTGTGTCTGTGTGTGTGAGTGTGTGCGTGAGTGTGTGTGTGTGCGTGTGTGTCTGTGTATGCGTGTGCGTGTGTCTGTGTGTGTGAGTGTGTGTGTTTGTGTGTGTATGTGCGTGTGTGTGTGTGAGTGTGCATGCGCGCGTGTGTGAGTGTATGTGTGTTTGTATGTGTGTATGTGTGTGCGTGCGTGTGTGTGTGTATGTGTGTGTGTGAGTGTGTGCATTTGTATGTGCGTGTATGTGTGTTTGTTTGTGTATGTGCATGTGTGTATGTGTGTGTGTGTACGTGTATGTGCGTGTGTATGTGTGTGTGCGTCTGTGTGTTTGTGTGCGTGCGTGTGTGTGAGTGTATGTGTGCGTGCGTGCGTGTGTGAGTGAATGTGTGTTTGTGTGTATGTGCGTGTGCGTATATGTGTGTGTGCGTCTGTGTGTATGTGTACGTGCGTGCGAGTGTGTGCGTCTGTGTGAGTCTGTGTGTGCGTGCGAGTGTATGTGTGTGTGTGTTTGTGTGTGTATGTGTGTGTCTCTGTGTGTGTGTGTGTATGTATGTGTGTGTGTATGTGTGAGTGTGTGTGCGTCTGTGTGTGTGTGCGTGCGTGTGTGTATGTGTGAGTGTGTGTGTGTGTGTGTGTGTGTGCATGCGTGCGTGTGTATGTGTGTGTGCGTCTGTGTGTGTGTGTGCGTGCGTGTGAGTGTGTGTGTGTGTGTATGTGTGAGTGTGTTTGTGTGCCTCTGTGTGTGTGTGTGTGAGTGTGCATGTGTGAAGCCTCACAGAAGTGTTTGTGTGCGTGCGTGTGTGTGAGTGTGTGTGCGTGCGTGTGTGTGAATGTGTGTTTGTGTGTATGTGCGTGTGCGTATATGTGTGTGTGTGTATGTCTGCGTGCGTGTGAGTGTGTGTGTGTGTATGTGTGTGTGCGTCTGTGTGCGTGCGTGCGAGTGTATGTGTGTGTGTGTGTGTGTGTGTGTGTGTGTATGT
>JAOYSI010000028.1:1125084-1136184 GCA_025775065.1 Hiodon alosoides | reverse complement strand
TCCAAAGTGGTCTGCGCACGCTTGTGTGTGTGTGTGTGTGTGTGTGTGTGTGTGTGCGTGTGTGCGTCTGTGTGTGTGTGTGTGTGTGTGTGTCTGTGTCTGTGTGTGTGTGTTTGTGTGTGCGCGTCTGTGTCTGTGTCTGAAGCTCGAGATTCTGCTGTTTGACAACATGGCTATCTAAACACAGCACTGCCATTTCAGTCCAGGAACAGCAGCATCTACCCTGCAGAAAGGAATCTCCTGGTGCACACCAAGTCTCGTATCTAAGGGATCAGGGAGTGTAGTGGTGGGATTCCGGGAGAGTTTGGCCAAGGCAGAAGCTGGGCTGAAATAATTAGTTGGGCTCGTTTTCTTAGATCATTTAAAAATAATAATACCTGATGACATTGAGCTTGAGGGGTGAGAAGATGTTTACTCCAGCATCTGTTCACTAAAACTAATCAACAGCTATGTTCGAGCAGTGATGTCACCAGTAAGAATGGCGGTCACACAATTAAACACAAACACACACGCACACACGCACGCACGTACACACACGCACGCACGCACGCACGCACGCACGCACGCACGCACGCACGCACGCACACACACACACACAGTGTCTCTCTGAAGGTCACACAATAACTCACCCCTAAGCCAGTCCTCTCTAACCCCCATGGTCAGACCCCTCTTGCTTCAGTCCTCACCTAACAAATCAGGGGACTAGTTCTCTGCTCGCATTCACAGGTTCCAGATTTATCCTGTCACAGTATATGGCGAGCGGCCCATGGCAAGAGCACACAGATTTCCTCTGGCAAAACATGCAGGCCGATAGAACTGCTTCCACTCTGTAACTTTCTCTTCTAGCGTTTAAGCTTCGTGAAGACAGCTTTTGCCGCGTGAAGATTTCCCTGTCAGTGGATTGAGGCCGAGTTGACTTATTCGACTTAAATAGCCACCGTGTACACACGGTACGGGCTGCCTTTTCTGTGTCACGGTAAATGACCACCACGCTTGGTGGTCTCCTCATTACAGCGACTTCCTGTTGACCGCTCGCCATCCACACATCCACTCACAACCACGTTGTCCCCTCTTTCTTCCACAACCTCTCCTCCTCTCATTCTATCTCAGCTGTGACGCAGCTGCAAGACGAGGGGCATCGCGGCGCGTGGATGAACCCAGAACCCCCGACGTTCTACACACACCGAGCAGACGGGCTACAAGTACAACAGAGTCGAGAAGGTTATATATATATTTCTGCAAATAAAGTGAAGTAATCTTCAGTCAACTCATCGGAGACCACACAACAAGATCGCCCGCCGGCAGCGAGTTGTAACAACTGAGTAAAAAGGGGGCGCTCGACACACAGTCGCCGGTGATCCTTCCCTAACCTCGGCTGTATTAGCAGAACACTGACTGATCTCAGCAGTCTGTACCGGGGTCTGTGTCTGAGGACGTCGAGCGGCAGTTGGAAGTTTCGCAACTCTGGGTGCGCCCCGCCTGTGCATTCACGACCTTTTTATTGTTACTGGCAATGCGTTTCACAGTGCAGTCCCCGTTGCAGATAACGCTCTTCGCTAAAATCCAGTGGAACTAATTACTAGTCCTGCAGATGTTTGCCGTGCAATCATCCCTTAACCCTTTCATGGGAGCGCCACGGAACAAAGTCGTTTCGTTGCTAGTTTTGTTGTCGTGTTTTAAACCCGACACGGAGTTTGCTCTCGCTAAATGTTTGGCACAATTCAGATGCCATCAGATTCTCAATTCCACCACGGAATATTAACAATGCAGGCAGAAGGCAGTTATCGAAAGCTTTCTGTGATAACTTGAGAGGAAATCTGACATCATGAAGAACAGGGAAATCACACACACACACACACACACACACACACACACACACACACACACACACACACACAGTATTGAACTACACCTTTCTGTCTGCACAGGCTGTGGCTCAGTAAACACCAGAGACAAAGTTCTTCTTCTGACAGACTTACTCCTCAGTTAAGTTTTTTTGTGTGATGTTTAAACGCTATTCAGTTTTTATGGTTGTTTAATCACTAGTGAGTTTTTTTTACGTTGTTTTTTGTGAGGTTTAAACACTAGTCACTAGTTTTTTTATACTCAGCTTATCACTTCAAGATGTCTAATTTAATACCAGTGACGGCAAACTGCAAAAAACAAAAAAAAACAACTGAGCCACCAGTGACCCATTTAGGAAAAATACAAAGGAAGCAGACCCAGAAAACCCCCTGCAAAACTGAACCCATCTCACTGCCCTCATCCGTCCCATTCCCACCAACCTGACCACCACAAATCCACACTCCCACCAAGACCTCTGATTTACAAACTCTAGCATGAGGGACTCCCAGGGGGAGAACCCAGAGGATACATTTCTCCTTGTAGACACATCCTATCCTTCACATGAAACTCATCTACATGAAACTCATAAACGGTCTCTGATCACAAATATCACGATATGTTCGGCACGGGGTGGGGTGCGGTTGGTTAGAGGGTGGCATCATTTTAAAACCCCAGCCTTTCTGATTCATTTTAAGCCCGTCTAACCGAAACCATCCCAGGTTAAATCCCCTGATTTCTCAGAGTTGGCTGTAATCAGAGAGCACTTACCGGGTGCCTTCCCTGTGAGTACATGGTCCTGAGGGATGAAGTGTCCACCGCCCACTAAACGGCCAGGTCGACCCCCCTCCAGCCCTCTGCAAACCCCTGCCCTCCACCAGGGGAGGGATTCCAAAATGACCTCCCCTGTCTGAAACCGGAAGCCTCCTGGCTCTCTCGGTCCGGGACAGGAGCCTGCTGAGAAGCAGCTGTGAGATCTCAGTCCGTTAGAGCATCCAGCAGAGGCATAACAAACCAGAACCTCGTCCTCGCACTTTTGCTCTCTTCAGGAAAGTCGCTCACTAGTTCCCGATAGTCCTCCCTGTCAGTCCCAAAAGGCAGCAAAGTCCGCCGGAGAATCAGTCAGAATCCCTTTTCAGCGCCCACCCCTCCACCCCCTGCCACTGAGAAGACACAAACAGAAACAAGCTTGTCCATCCAAATTTGCCAAATGTTCCCTTCCCCTCCACCTACAACTACTTCTTGTGATGGGGGAGGAAGAAGAAGCCGGAGGTCTGCGTTTTCTGGAAGATGGGGAAAAGAAGGACGAGATCGAGGGTCCGAATCCGAATCCGGAACAATAATAAAAAAACAGGAAAGGAGGAAAGAACAGCAGGTCACTGGAAGATCCAGCTGGCTTTTCAGCAGCAAACCCTACACTGTAATATATTGTGCCTGTTGGCTTCAACACAAACACGGCAGTCTGCTGAAAGCTGTACTTAAGGTGGAACCGCAGAGATGAGAATGGAAGGCTCCCTGGCTTGTGATCATGAGCGGAGAAGACCACAGAGACTCCACGCTTAAGCACACAAACGCGCGCGCACACACACATGCAAAGATCCAGAACTCGTGTGAAGAAGACTTAGATTCCACCTAATATTGCTATGAGGCATGTGACATTGACCCTGACTCACAGTACCAGAAAAGATGATTCCCTCTTACTGTTAAACCCATAAAGTGAGCTGATATATACCGGCAAACTTTCTCTCCAAATAAGAATGCATGTTGTGTCCCACTTGTTTCTCTGAACCCTTATATTGATAATGAGGACGTACACGGGCAGTGTCAGACAATCTGTCTGTGCTTTGCAGGCTCTGACTGCCCACATGTCCGACTGCTACCCTAATCACTGACATCTAATCGCAGGGACTAGGCAGGTAATTATTCCCACAACTTCTCCTCAGGAGCCCATCAATATCACGAGCACAAGACCATGTAACAGCCCCCCCAATCAACAATCTAATCTGGCACAGAGAAAAAATATATCACAATTTGCACTGTACTTTGTTATGAACCTCTGCTATTTATATGTGTTACATCATCTTGTAAATTTTCTGCCAGTAAAACGGCAGTTTTCAATTTCTCTGGAGTTGGCGAAGCATAATGCATAGCAATAAATATACAATATTGTTATACAAAGAAAAGAAGAATTTCAAAGTACAACATTATTTATTTAGCAGATACAGATCGTATACAGATCACGTAGCATGCCTCACACAGGATTTAAACTGAGTTTCCCTTATAGGCAAAACAGGATAACAAGGACTGGTCTTTTAGCAGACATAGCTGTTGAGTACCTAAAAAATCAACAGTCCATTTCCCTGTGCACCACACCCCTGACTTCATCGTTCTCCGCTGCCTGCCAATCATAGCTTTCATCTATGGCCCTGGCACATAAAGTCCTGGTTCGGGGCTCTAAACGCCCGGCTCCCTACACCCCTGTCCATCCGGACCACTCCCCCTTCCCTGGCCGTCTGTCTGCCACTCTTCCCCGGCACCTCACGTCAAAGAACCGCACCCAGGTGATGGAATGTCAGCTTCTGCCAGACTGGATGGTGAGGTCCCTCAGTATCTTCCAAGGCTTTTTGAATGCTCCGTGATAATACCCATGGATTCTCCTGATGGATATTATGTCCCGATTCTCAGTAGGCAACACTTCATCGCTGCTCTTCCACTTCTTCAATTATTTTTCGAAGCCCAGATGTAATGGTGAAAACCTACCCAAAAAAGTGTTTTGACTCCCAAGCACCGGGGATTTACGGTTGTGCCGCCGTTGGTTTATGTTGAATGGGAATGAGCATTTTTAGCACCGTCAGGTTTTAACGTAAATTAATGATGGCGGGTGCCTTACCCGGCGGGGAGCATATTATCCTGCAGTTTTAACTTGCACTTTGTACTCCATATCTGTGCCCTCATCCACACCAAGCTCATACCCAATGTTCCCCCAACCTGTTTGATTTAGCGCTATTCGCTCAGGTAAAAATGTCCCAATTAAACTACAGTATACTGACAGTACACAGACATGGTACTTGTGAAATCACATATGATTATCCCTGGATAAAATAACAGTGAAAATGTGGGGAAAAATTGTCTGGCAATCTCCTATAATTCTGCCTTGTTTTGATATATCCTGTTCCAATAAGCGTATTTATTGTTCTATGTATGTATACTACATAAATCACAAACGATCTTTACAAAACATGGTGACAGCTGTTTAATCTTGACCATATTTAAAACACAGATACTTTCAATAAAGAATGTTCTTCTAAAACATTTAGAAACATAGTGTCATACATACAATATTACACACGAAACACTGACGTTTTTCTGAGACTTTGCTAAAGAGACCGCGTCAACTACTTCGCGCCACCTTAAACGCTTACCGCTGTTGAGAAGTCCCAACCACTTTCTAATAGGGCAGGCGGACTTGCATGTTACAGCCAATGGACGTCGCTGTAGCCCACGTTGGGTATTGACATCAGCAGCCCAGCCGACCAATCGCGTGTTCGGTGGCCAATGACTGGCTGCAGGCGATCACGAGAGAGTTGTGATGTCTTTGGGGATTGTAGGCAGTAAAGTTCCAATTTTATATAATCCCGCCTCTTTAGCTACAGCTGTCAATCACTGTACATCGTCGCTCCATAATTCAGGTGTAAGTAGTAGTATACAACCCGAGTAAGTAACGCTAGTATGTAATAAGCGTTATTAATAATCAAAGGAAAACGTGTTCTGTATGCTTTCTATGTTGAGCACAGGCAAGGATTTTCATCTACATTGTAGGCAAATTGTACAACAAAAATTTAACTTACAGTTTACACAAAAGATGCAGAACCTTATAAATTAGGAAACAAGGAAGAAAAACTGATTCATGTCATAATGTATGTTCCAGTTCTAATGGTGTCTACTGCTAAACGGTACTGATCTCTATACCACACTCCGCTCTCTATACAACACTCAGAGCTGTCAACTCTTTCCGAGGCTGCGTTACCAGCTGGCAGGACAGAGTCGCATGTCAGCGTGTATCGATCGCTCTGATAGATTGAGCCTATTACCCGAGTGCGTGGCTCACCCACCCCTGTCACCGCGTTTCATTACCTTCAGCTAAACTTCAGAACTGGTGTTTATCTTTGTTTCATTTTTTTACGCGCCGAAGCACTTACTTGTGATAATTCCGATCTGGGGTTCATGATGCCCTAATATGCAGCAGGTTCAGGTCTCTAAAACATTTATTCTCACAGACAGTATGGATACATCTTACAGCAAGTTTATTGTTAAGAAGATCAAAGAAAACGCACCTTTCAGTCTTCAATGAGTTTGAACAAAAACAGGCCACATAAAGAGGTCCTCTTAAATACGGTAACAACTTGGTGTATATATTTTCTTCAGTAGCTGTATTTGGGTAAATATATCAAGTAAGTTTCACTGTGTTTTAGGAGCCTAATTTGTTGTGTCAAGCTTATTACATGCTGGGTCGGAAGATTGTGGATTGAGGATTGTGAAGGGTGTTGTTTATTGAAAGGGATATATTGATCAGATCGGATCCTGGGGGCTCCCTGTGTATGCTGGTAACCAACCTGGCTCTAATTAATTTGTTCTGACCAAGCTTTTAATCTAAAACTAAAACTCTAAAACTGGGTCTGTATTTAACAATTTCTGAAGGCTCTCTGATGTAAATTATTTCTTGTTGGACATGTAGGATGTTGGATATGCACTTTTGCTAGTGAAAAGATGCAGTACTGTACAGTATTCTCCTTGTTGCCAAAATAATTAATTATTCACCCAATTAAGTGTTGTAGGGCCTTGAACACTTCAAATGGTACTATTTAATTAATCTCTTCTGTTTTTAAAAAAAATGTTTACATGAACTTGCAACTCAGAACAATCTGTTAGTTCTCCAGATCTTGCAATCTATGCCCAACCAATCAGAGGTTAATTGAGTCAGCCCAGTGTCATTATGGGCAGTGTAGTCCGCGCCATTTTTTTTTCTTTTTCCCCAGTCGCTGGTATCAATTCCAGTGTGTGTACAATTGAGAAAAGAGAAAAGAAAAAAAAACTGATAATCTGAAGCTGATGAATCTGTTAAAGGAACAACTTTTTATCACCACAAATAACCATCTAACAACATTTACATATCACAAATTACTCATTGCTGCTGGTATCAAGGAATGTCAAACTGATCTGAGTAGTAAGTTAACAAAACAATTAAAATGAATTGAAAGTTAGGATAGAAACCAGTGCACACAGTGGGAAACAACTGCCGTTCTGAGCACAATTGCTTTGTATCCAGCATGTTAAACTTGGGATCTATGCGCTATTTAAATGGGTAACACATGAGATATGACGTTAGTACAAAGTTATCTGTCTCCGGAGTAAAATTTATAATGCAACTCAACATTATACAACACTGCCGTCTCTGGGTAGGACTGTATAGGCGTACCATTTTCTGCCAAACGTATCTGCGACTACAAGCAGTTTAGCACACCAAACAGAATTGTAATCACTGCTGCATGTTCCTGAGTGTGGGCGTGTGCAGCCCGCTGGCTGGAAGGGCTGGCGGATGTGGAAGCGAGTGTTAAAAAATGCCTGATGGCATGCTAAGGGACTCCTGGGGGACTCTATCGGTTTAAAAGCCCAGAATAGCTGGGCCAGGGGGTGTATGCGGGAGTGAGGGGAATTGTGTTTGTTTATGAGTGAACACAGAAGGCGCATGCTGAGGGTTTTGACTTGGAGCATCATGCCAGCTGGCCCTCAGGAATGCTACCGAAGCCGTGTTTGGGGTTAGGGGGCTGTCGAGGAGCAAACAGATAGTAGACTATGTCAGAGTATGATTAAAGCCTATTGGCTGAGGCAAGCTCGAGCTGTCAAGCCCTGACAACTGCTGGGAGGAAGAGACTGGCATTTTATCCTCAGCAAAAGACATAACCTTGGAGCTCCGTAGACAGGTGTCTGCGCTGTGGACGCAAATCTGGAGATTCGGGATTGAAAAGGACCTGGTCGTATTCTTCCACTGGGTTACAGGATGGTTCTTGACTTCCACAAACCTCAAATAATGATACGACGAGGTTCTCTCTGGTTTTCTGGAGTCTATAATTAACAGCTACGTTTGATCTTCAACTAGAGGTCCATTTCTTTGGATAAAGTGATCAAGCGTTTGCTCAGGAAGTGTACGTGTCAGACCTTCAGGACTTCAGGCCAAGCATCTAGAGCAAAAATGTCTTTTTTGTTATAGTTTAAAACAGACATGAGCTGCAATGTGTTTCCAATGAAGGACAGTGCTAAGAGATGTTTCTTTAGAGACCCTGTTGTTATGGATGGATTCACGCATCACATTCACACTCGCACAGCTCACACATCCATCCACACTTCATACATTTTGTTCTGGTTACACGTAGCCGTCTCATGGCGTGGCTAGAGGAAACCCCCCCCAGAGAATAACACTGGCTGCTTCGCCTGAAAAGTGCCAAGGAGAACTTCAGGAGAGGAAGGGTTGTTTGAGTTTGCATCTTAACCAATTCCTGATGTTTTGTTGTTCTGGACCGCTCCTGGGCTGCCTCCATTGTGTGAGGCAGAACAAAGGGTTCTGCTGGAGCCCAGTTTTGGGAGGGATGTTTTCGGTCTCCATAATAGTCCCCTGATTGTCTTTGAAGTAAACACTTTTTGGGCTTACTGAAGGTTGGACTTGGAGTTGGCTCGACAAGCCACCAGGTCTTAGAGTCCTGTTGCCATTCCATTATTTATTCTGTTTGATTTCCCAACCACAAACCAACACAAAGATATTGTGTTAAGCCCCCGCCCCTCCGTAAGTGAAGCTCGGGAGCCAGGGCACTGTTTAGAGGGTGGGTTGGGCAGGACCAATCTGGATCGTCTGGAGAGATTGGATGCTGACTGGAGGAGTACGCAGGTGCAGTCCCGCGACACAACATGAGGGCGCGAGAGAGAGCAGCAGCAGGCCCGGGATCGAGCCCTGAGTGGCTTGAGTAATTTCACCAGGAGAAATTAGAAGGCAAAAATAGAACCGCTCCAGGAGACCTGGTAATTGTAGTCTTTTATCCGGAGGAGACCCGACTCAGAGAGGACAAACAAGAAGAGCTGATGACCCTGTGAGGACGTAAGTTTTTTTTATGTAGTGCAAGGCTGCCTGGACTGAAAGGTTAAAGAAAATAATAGCTGGAATGGCCCATCAATGCACGTCGTCGTGCTGAAGCATTTCAATATTCATTGTTAATGGACACTTGTTTGCAAACACCAATAATTATGATAATAGATAGTGAAAAAAACATTTTACTTCATACGTGACAGTGAAAGCAGCTAAAATTGCCCCCCCCCGCAAACAGATTTGTGTTTCACAGTGAAGGGTGTTGAGGTAGGTAGAGGGAGAGATAGAGGGGCTGACAGATATAGAGATAGACAGATGGTTGGGCAGTTTTCTCAATGTCTCACCATCTCTCCTATCTCTCTCTCTCTCTCTCTCTCTCTCTTTAAAGCTTTGGAATGGCCAGACCGGTTGGCCATGTGCCTGGGCAATGTCATGCCAATTACGTTCTGTGGCTTAAGGACTTCAATCCGGGAATCCGGCCCATTACTTACATTAACTCTTCCCTGAGCTGAACGCTGCGCACGCACACTCACACGCACACTCACACGCACACTCACACGTGCACACACACGCACACGCACACGCACACTCACACTCACCTTCAGACTCATCAATCTTCAGATTGTCATTTGTTTTCTTTCTTTATGTATATATAAACGCCAAAAAATCAAATAAATATTAATATAATATATATATATTATATTATATATATTAATATATATATATTTTTTTTTGCCGTTTACCTGCCACACAAATCGATCATTTGGATTGTGATTCTGGTGAAAAGTGACTTGTGTCGCTAGAACTGTGCGATGAACTTGAAAGTCACTTGAGCCCAAACGTGTTTAGAGTGTCACATTCCTTAGTGTAGAGCAGCTGAAAGGGCACCAGTCCCCCGAGGAACTGAAAAGTAAGATCTGTGCAGTACTCTGCCAGGCAGCTTCTTTTATTTTTGACAAAAAGACTACTTAGCTTTCTCAGCTCATCTTTCTACCCTGGACGTCCTGTGACAGCTATTAGTTCTTTCTCAGAGCAATTCCTAATCCTCAATCTTTACCTTCTTATCGGATCGGGAGTCCCAGAGCTAACCGATCATCGACCACTTCCTCTACATACCACACTTGCACTAGCTTACATTCGGTGTATCCCTGAACCCGACGTAGGGGAGGGACAGCCTTTTTCACCCCTTGCTGGTGGCAACACCCATCTCCTGATTCACTAGAGAGGGCCGGTGGCCAGAAGCCAGAGCCGCACTGATCCAGCAGAAGAAGAAGTCAGACAGAGACCAGACAGCACAGCGTTTCATGCCCAGTCCTCTGGGGGCGGGAGGAGGCGGAGAGAGAACCACACTGACAGGGCACGCCAACCACCCGTTGACCGCACGCCACTCCCCCAGCAACCGCAGCCTGGCGGCAAAACAGCAACGGTGCTAGGAGAGCAGAATCCACTTTCAGCGTCTGACTGTGACTGGCTGACACTTCTCCTTAGAACCACGGCCATTGTTATTATAGTAGTATTTACTTTAAAATCATCATTAATCCCAAGGCTATTATTTTTGTGTCATGACAATTATTAGTGCGATTGTAAAATTCTTACAGCACGGCCATTGCTCATTTCATTAGTCCACTACAGTAACGCTGAACTGTTGCAGCCCTGGGGGATTTCGTATTTCAAGGCCTCTCTTAGCTCTAGCAGCAAGATAAACAAATTATCAGTATCTGGATGAAAGTTGCCTTCCAGGAACAACAACCAGAGCAACCTGGGACTTCTCTGCCAAGGGCCCTGATCACTCCTGAGTGCTGCAGACCAACGACTGGGCCCCCCCGGGAACCGGCACGGTTAGCTGGAGAAAACCGACCTTTAGAGGGCGCTGTCTTCTGAACACGATCAGCCCAATCAGGAACCTGGAGTAGAACAAGGCTGAGCTGCCGGGTGACAGGAGGGAACGGGGTTGGCAGAACTTCCGTCGCAGCGAGGATTTGAAGTGACAGGCAGACAGCTGGGCAGCAACCTAGCACACAGGGGACGACTTCACAGCACCAGAAACACAGGCACAGGCACAGGCACAGGCACAGGCACAGGCACAGGCTCTGGCAGACAGGCAGGGACCTCCTTTACATTGG
>JAOYSI010000028.1:1083813-1119709 GCA_025775065.1 Hiodon alosoides | reverse complement strand
GCACTGAGGATGTACCTGGAGACATATGTGCAAGGGTGGGGCCAAGTGTGATCTGAGTAACACCCAATGTTTAAAGAAAAGCATATTCTTACAGTACTGTTACTTACTAAAGTCATTTAAAAAACAATCTGGTAAGGCATAGGCCGGATCTGCATTTTCACAGAGACCTGCACATGGGGCACCTTTACAAACGTGTCAGTTTCTTTGCAAAGCCCGGGAATGCTGCATCGGATTCAAAATACCACACATATTTAGAAACACACGTGCTGCCTCACCTCAGGATTTACATGCAAGATTGCCGTGAGACAATCCGATAAACAAACAAGTTCATTCAGGTTTTCCCACAAACCCAGTGAAATACCAACTAGCAAAATCTTGGAAGACATTCGTATATCATTTGGCTGATCCATAAACTGATATTCTCAACTTGGAGTTTTGCCCTCTTTCAAATACTTTGGTGAAATTACAGAAAGACAAAAGATTTGGAAAATTGTCTGTGAAACCGGATTTATTGTTCATCCAAACCAACTGTAATAAAGGAATACAGCTTAACTGCAAAATACCCAAGAATGCTTCCAGAAACTATTTTGGGTGCCCCTTGAACGAACACAGACACGTCATCACAGCAAGATAAAACCATGATAATAACAGGCAATTTATTACCCTCAGCCTATATTAGATATTAGTGCCATCTTGCTAATCTAAGACGGAAAGCAAACAACCATTAGAAGAAAAAAAAAAAGAAATTGCCTACTTCAACGTTTGTCATTATTGCATCATTTTATGTGGCCAGTTCTGTACATTTTTTGTCATTTCAAGATGCTGAAATGTCAGCAGTCAGGCATATGTATACAACTGACTATTTTATGTTCCGCAAATCCCTTGCTTTATTCTCACATACCACCTCACATGGCCACTTACGAACTCCGTTCCCCACAATGCAAGCCTTGCGTTTTCATCGCAGCAGAGAACTGGTCACAGCAGGAGTAACCAGGGGCAAAGACCCCAAATGTGTATGGTTAAAAACAGATAGCCCTCCATTTTCAGCGTTTGTACAAGAGTGCATCGAGGGGGAGGGTGCTCAGATCACAAATGAAGAGTAAAACCCAATAACTTAAACAAACCACAGGCGGTGCCTCTGTGAGCGGATGAGAATTTTAAAAACGTGTATTGCTGTGTAGGTCTGAGGAGGAGGAGGAGATGCGTACGAGTCCATTGTTGTGGGCGGTGGCGGGCAGGGCTGAGCGTCAGGACTCCTCAGTCCCAGAGTCGTCCTCGTCGTAGCAGCAGTCCTCGTCCTCATCCTCCTCCTCCAGGTCCTCATCGTCATAGTAATAGTCATATAACAAGTTGGAGCCTTCGTCCGGGGGCGGAGCACGGGTGCGGACGCAGTACTCCGCCAGGGTGGTGGGCACTGTCACCCCATCCCGCTCAGCGTCTACTTTTGTGGCCAGAACCTGTTTTCTGAGAGAGGAAAAGGACCAGGGGGAATCAACACAGGCAAAAAGGCAGACCGTTCCGAGGACAGGACTCAGATGCCGGTCTTTACTCCTAAACAGGAAGCTTTGTGCCACAACGCCATGTCATCCATAGATACTGTAGCCAAAGCAAATGTAGAAAGTGAACCACAAGTTTCAAACTGCTTTGCAGCACAACGCAAGATTCCAGAGGAGAACTCATCCAATTTACAACGGGTCGACAAAAGGGGAAAAATAAAAGTCTGCCAGAAGTAGCGCTTCAGATAAGCTCACTTGAATACCCTATGGATGAAGCACACATACTCTGAAAGATATGCATCTTGGGATCCAAATGATCATTCCGGACAATGATAAATCTCAAACTTTGAATGGGAAAGAACCAGCTCATACCATGAAAATATGCTTCACATCATGGATACGCAAATAATTTAAACCAGTCACGGTATTATCCTATGGAGAAGTCTTCTTACCTTTGTCACAGTACACTTAAGACCCATATTAAATACTAAAAACTAATTTGTTTTCAAATGCTCCAGTGTCAACTTGCAGTCAAGACTACTGCTAATCACTCATCACACATTTAAAAAAATGCAGTTTGTCCAACTGATACACACCATCGTTTCACCAGAGAAACTTAATTGCCCGCAAACGCCTGCCAGTCTCTACACAACATCTGCACCTTCTAGCAGCCCTCAGAATGGCCCGGTCAGTCAAAGCTCGCCCGAGCACAGGCAGCGCCCAGCGGTGACGGGAGTCTCCAGACGGCAGCGCACCACCAGGGGTAGGGTGAGCTAAAGTCGGCTCTCCCTGGCCAGCCGGTTTCTGGCGCCTGCACTGGTTGTGCCATTTTCAGAGGGACGAGCCTCTCCTGTAACCTGTGCTGAATCACCTCTATGCTATACGGGGCTGGGTCACCTGTATTGTACATAAATGATAACGACTTGGTCAGATGGACCACCTGAACATCCACACTATTCTGGGTGGTAGCTGGGTTTCGTGCCAGTGAGCAGAGATTACATAACGGATGGTGGCGATTCCATGCCTGTGTGCCCTGGATGTGTATCTGCCACAGTTAGAGGGCAAAAGTTTGAAGTTTTCAGGTTCCTACAGTGATCAAACTTTGCACCGTGTAGTCTGCTGGCAAAGAATGAAAATGAGACAATAGCTAGTACCAGTAATTTGCTTCACATAAGCATTTAATTAACACACTGTTTAAGAAATAACCTCACATATTAAATGGTTACTTCCCTGAACTGATGTCAGCCGCATGGGGGATTGTGTGACTGGGCAACCTCACTGACAACCTGTGTTTGGGTGTAAGAGCTTCACGAGTGTGCAGGTGAAGAGGGACCCCACGCTCACCTGATGATCTCAGCGTACTCCCTGTCCTTTCCCTTGCTGTCCCTCCACTTGCGGTACATGACGGAGGCGTCCACATTTGCCGGGGAAAATGTGTTGGGCTCGTTCAGCAAAGAGATCACACTCAGCAGGATGGTCCTGGAGGAGAATGGACAGGTCGGAGGGTTAGCAGGGGGGTACAGCCAATCTATAAGTGCCGCAAAGTTTGGTTGCTCTGCCGGTGGCGTGCTGATCTTGCACTGCGGTGCCAACACTACGGCTACGATGGACAAGACAGTGGCTTGTTCTCGGCAGCATTTGTGTACGACATCAGGGGTTTTTCTGTTCAAAACTCTGTTCTTAACTAACCACAGACGGGGAAAGTGGGCAGACAGGTGGAGTTGAAAAAGAAACAGATGGAGGAGAGAAGATAAAGGGAAGCGGAAGAGGAATGAGAGGGAAAAACCGAAATAAGGCATGTAGAGACATCCAACCACAAAGTCAACAGACAACTTTGGCAGTCAGTGACTGTTCTGCAGCAAGTTAAACCGGACTGATCAGTGTGGCGTCACAAGGTGCAGAGATGCCTTATCACATCTGGCTCTTCCAAATTGGGGAGATAATCCAAAGGATTAACAGAGTCGAAACTGAAGTGTATTGAGTAAGAGAGAGGAAAAGGGAACAGAAAAGCAGTGTACCTGACATTCTGCGTGGGGTTCCATCTCTCTGAGGGAAGCTCTCCGCTCTGGGGATCATCCACTGGAGGGTGTAAGATGGAGATGCACACATCCCCATTCTGCAAGGGAGCAGATACACATGGTCAATGTTGTCCCTTCAGGGGAGGGAAAAAAATATAAAGGCTAACAAATGGCAATGATATTAGTTGCGCGCGCGCACACCACACACACACACACACACACACACACACAAACTTGCAGTACTGCTCTTACCTCGTAGATGTTAGGGTGCCACATTTTGGTGAGGAACCGGAAGCCCGGCGGCGAGTAGGGATAGTCGATGGGGAATTTGATACGGGCCTGGAATCAAGACAACGCCCCAATTAGCGACACAAGATGTGAAAAATTCCCTGGCAGCTCTCAGAAGCATATGAATCCAATCCATGACTACAGCACTTCATTGTTCTACACGCTGCCTGCCAAGGGGGGGTGGCTGATCAGGGGAGAACAGAGCAATCATAACCAGTGTTACAGATTTGCCAGGCTGAACAGTAATCCTACAGGAGTGGATGTGCCAAGACATTTTATCATCTTAACGTTCATCAAATTTAATCTGCTTTAAAACAACAAAATGATCCAATTGGGAATACTTTTAAAGTTCAACTGCACAATCTGAAATGCAAAAACAAGATGGGATGTCGATAGCAGGCCAATTACATTGAAATAATCAAACATACGTCCACGAATCACGAACGGGAAACACGGCGGCGGCACAAATTGGCAGAGCATCACCGAGACTGGGCTGAGTAGAAATAGGCAGGGCTTCTCTCGGCACGTCGCTAACTAGCCTCTCCCGTTAGCTTTCTGCGTGCCTGCAGCCTAGCAGTGCCATCGGGATGCACCCACATCTCCTCGATTCGACGGCAAAACTCCGGTGTGAACCGCATGCTACGCAGTGCGTAAAAAGGACATGATTGGATCGGAGGAGACGAATCAAACTTCCGCAACCTGCCCGTGTGTTGGAAGAGTCAAAGGAACAAGCAAATGCATCAGCAAACGGGGGAGAAAATGTGGCCAATGAATAAAAACGTTTGCCTGATGATGGGAAAATCAACGTAAATCCTCAGGTGGGCGCGCGTGCTAACCGCCTATACTGGCGTACTACTGGCAGAGGAGGCATCATGGGGGTTTAAATATGTCCCCAGCTGTCACTGTAACAAGACTCTCTCCATGTTTTTTCCCCCTGCATAGACTTCTGAAGAGAAGATAACAGTATGACATTTCAACACAGATCTTGCACAATCCCTGTAGTGCACTTCATAACACACGCGTCAGCGTTAACGTGAACACGCTCATACAAAAAACACACCGCCAGTCTCGAAACTCTTCGGCTCAAGAAGCAAGACAAACCTGCTGCGGCAGGACTCATAAAGCTCAAAACAGACACAGAAATTGCACATAAAGGCCAAACAAACACAAAGCATCACAGCTGAAAAGATAATAAAAATGTTTTGTTCACCCAAATATCAGATTCCCGATCTGGGAACACTACTGCAATACCTCCCCGGAAGAAGGAATTCTCTGTAGGAAATGCTGGTCTCACCAAGACAGCCCAGTCCCCTCAGTAATGGGGACATCATCCATAAAATGTTAACTTTTACGCCATTAAATGCGGCAGTGACCACGGAGGGCGTTTTCTGGTTCAATACAACAATATATTAATCCCACCATTAGAGCCATATAGCTGCTTTGGCACAGCAGAGCACAAGACAAGAGAAACAAAGGGGGGGACTGATAATGCTTGTCTCTAATAAATAAGTGAATTGAGAAAAAATTAAGAATGGGTTGGTGACAGACTGAGAAAAAAAAAAAACATTAAGCTACTGACAAAGTTTGTAATTTATGAAAGACATTTAACAACTATCAATAATAGCGATCTTACTAAGAAAAACCCTTGATTTCAGAAAGGACAAAATTTGTCTAGTGAAAAAACCTGGCCTGACGCTCCCTCTAACCCAGTCTAAGCCTTCCCTGCTGCCTCCCGATCCCACCCCCGCACCCGGGCCCTTTACCCTCCATCCTGCAAATTAATTCTCTGTTGTCACATTTACTTCGTCTCTGAAGTGGAGCTCTTGAAAACGCAGGAGCCTCTTTCAAGTCATTGTGACGGGTATGAAAAGGAAACTTGGTTTTGATTTTCTCTGGAGCAAAACGACACCGTTTTTTAAATACAATAATTCAAAAATAAAAACTTGTGGAATTGTTTTTTTTATCCAGGCTTTCATCACGATTTAGAACCAATTGTGCCACAACACGCTGCGCCGGAACCACAGACGGCCAACAATGACATGATACACACATAAACCTGCTGTCAATGATGCAAAAGACCACAGCAGCTCCTGGGCAAGGAAGTACAATATCTCTCAAGCACAGAAATTCAACAGACGGCAAAACTCGATTTTACATCCCGAAACACACTGTTTGGTCCTTCCCCAAAAAATGTCTTCAGTAGGCTTGGGAGAGAGAAGGTGCTCTGTGAAGACTGGGCCCTCAGAAAAGTAAACCAGGTCAACCACACCGAGGACGGACACATACACACACACACACACACACACACACAAGATGGGCAGTGGACCATGGTGGAAAATGACCCCTGCCCATTCAAACATTGCCCCAGCATGAGCTCTGGTTCAGTTCAAGGCAGGCCAGTTCCCTTCGAGCCCTGTCTGGACAATAACATGAGCCGGGACGTAGGCAGCACAGCGCCTCTCCGTGCTGTAAATTCTCTGTGACCCAGTCAGCGAGACAGCTGGGGAGAGAAACCCGATCCCCCTCACACAGGGGGCGGCGCAGACGTGCTCCTGTAGTCTCAAGAGCTGCCGGTTAACACGCACACGCCAGGTCTCGCCAGAGGTTACATACAAAACAATTGTAAGGTCACAATGAATTCAACTTTATAAACATTTGTAAATGAGAAACTGCATCAGGGAGTGCAGCCTGATTTAGCATTGGCAAGCAACCAGCCTGTTACACTTCAAACTCAATCCTTTACCATATCATAATATTCGCTAAGACAACAGTAATGAAGTGCTTTCTCCTGTGCATACCCATACTTTTTTGATGTGAGTAAAACTGTGTCATATGAAATTGTCCTGCAATTAAACTATAAAGCCAGTAGCTGGAACCCTTTAATTCATGGACTAAGTTTTCTGGCCAATTGTCTTTATGGCAACGCCACGTCATCACGTAATGAAAGCAATGAAGCTTCATATCCGTATCGGGCACACCAATTCTGACAGCTTTTCTTTTTGCTTTCACACAGTTATGCAATTAATCCATACATCAGTACTAACAGCCTTATGACATCATTTAGTTGGCTGTAGGTGAGGCCATTGCAGCAGACGACATCAGCACAGAGACCAGCTCTCTCTGTACCAAAGCTGCCCCTTTCAACAGCCAGAGCTCTCTCCCACCACCCAGTCTGATCTGTATAGTCAGTCCACTTTCTTCCCTCGGTCTGCCACAACAGGCACTCATCACACATCTTTACCAACTGGTGGGTTCTCAACTGTGCTTCTTCGCGAGCCACATTAGCACCCTTGCCAACGCTTGCTTTTGGGTCCTAAGAATCCATAAATTTCAGCAACTCCAAAAAAAATATTAAGGAGAGCCAAGAGCGATTAGTGTGCACCACATTTAAAAAAAATGATCATCACTCAGGTAGAGTCTTTAGGAAGAGGCTGCCAGGCTAATCCAGGGTAGGTAATAGGAGATGAGGGCATTATAGAACAGAGACACTAATCCTTGAGATTCGAAAAGAAAGAGAAAAAGGAATGACTATCCTCTAAACCAATAGAGACAAGGGCCTCCCCAGGATCTGCTAACATAATAGAATTGTGTGCAGAAGCCACCATAATAGGATTCTTTAAACAGGTGGCTTAGCTACTGTGCCAGGCTTATTGCAAGTTCACTCAGCATTGCAATAATGATGCTGTGATACTTGGAAAATATTTAGTCCAAGGGCCACAAGTCAAACTCGGAATCAGTGAATCCAACGGAAATCTTCAAAGAGTTCCTGGTATGAATCGTACATGATTTTTAATCAAATGACTGACCAATGGAAGCTGGCAGTTAAATTCATTGGGGGAATGAGTGAAAACAATATGTATATGGTACTTGGAACCAAAATGGCAGTTTTGTTGAAAGCTAGGTACTCCAACTTTGGTGATCATATCGGTATGCCTCACCATCTTAACTGCACATTATGTTAAGTAAATTACAATATTCACCCACGTACAGAACACGTTATTTCAAACATAAGGGCCCTAATTTTTCAACGGGAAGTTTAGGATCTTAACCCACCTAAAATCTGTTTCACTATGAATCAGTAAAATGGTTGAAATCAGTGATGGGAGAAAATGCTGAAAAAGTTCATTAAGAAAAAAGTTAAATTAAACACTGTGGGTGGAACAAATATCCACACATGGTGGGGTTCCAGGATCAGGAGCCTTAGAGAGGTGGTAGGAAAAAGTATTTTGTTTTTACCGTTCAATTAAAACAAAAGGTGGGTAATCCCAATCCTTAGGGGCCATAGGACGGGATAGTGTAACACACCCAAAAATGTGTTGCATTCTAGCCCCTGGGGACTGGTGTACTTCACCCCTAACATTAAAATGTCGAGACAGCCAGTCGACGACCAAGACCTCACAGTTGGCCTTCCTTTAATGAGGCTTTTCATCAAGAGCTCCACTGAGATTTATAAATTAAGCATTACAACTGAAAAAATTCTAAAATTTGTTGATGTTACAGTTCCTTAGTCAGATGAATCCAACCAGTTCTGGTGTCTAGACAGCTTTGTGAGGATCATTCACAAATTATATGAACTGAAAAGACAGGGAGAGTAGAACAAAAAAGCAGTGGCATAGTCGTGCATTTTACACCCAAGCTGTGCATTCCAGGGCATTCAATGGGACTTTACAGGCAGAAACCACACATCGACAAGACCACAGTCAGAGCATGGGATTTTTTTCAGGAACTCGTTTTTGCTTTCTCCCCAACTTTGAATCGCCAATAACGCTAAACATCCCGGCTCATCTCTACAAATGCTACCACCACATCCGGGAGTGCCTTTGAGCCAGTTTCTTTTCCACTCTGCACACAGCCCAGACGAGAGGGTCAGCACGTACCCAGGCACTGTGAGGACGACGGGAAATGCAGGCTCGCAGCCAGGGAAACCCTGCTGATTTCCACCCACTGGTTGGGCTAGAATCACAAAGTGAAATTAGAATAGATTGTTTAATACACCTCACAGACAATTTAAAAATAATACTACATCATCCAATCACCCTATAACGATTTGCAATGCAGATTCGACTTAAAATTTAATATTTGCTAAATACATAAATTCTTTTAAAAAATGTTATAATCCTGTCAACTAAAAATCTGTTAGATAATGGCTACACAATTGGATTGTTAATTGATGTTACTGATTATAAACAGGAAAATTCCTTGCAACCACATCACCCATCATGTAAACTAAAGCTTGCATACACTATCAGTAATATGTGTTTGATGTGTTTAAATTCCCAATGCACGGATTTTGCAGGAGATACTACATAGAACATCAGCTATTACATTGTTTTCTTAGTTGGAACGGTGAAACAAGGACGCTTAAGTTTGATTGGTCGCCTACTTGTCAGATAAATCACTCCCACAATATGGTATACAACTTAGAATTGTTCTAACAATTACAGATCGTTTAATCAGCATTGTTACATTGGCTGATAACCACTTAAGTGTTGGTGAGGGTGACGGTATAACTAGACAGAAGTAATTTTTAACCAGTTAAAACAGAAAGAACATTGTGGCCATACTTCTCTGCTTGACAAAATAACTTCGCTTT
Source organism: Hiodon alosoides (assembly GCA_025775065.1). Taxonomy (NCBI): domain Eukaryota; kingdom Metazoa; phylum Chordata; class Actinopteri; order Hiodontiformes; family Hiodontidae; genus Hiodon; species Hiodon alosoides. Next base: position 1,110,314 of record JAOYSI010000028.1, on the reverse strand, counting down.
GAATCGGTTTTAACAATCCAAACAAATAACGGATTTGCCAGTGGCAAACGTTGGGCGGAGTAAATTCTACTCTAGCCTACACCAACCCCTGTTGCCGGGCAAAACAGAAGACATGCAAATTTTAATACACAAAGCTTACAGTTTTCTGATGTAAATGAAACACATATGCTGAATTTCCCCACAGTTGATACCTCTGCGCGAAGGTTTAACAAAAACGACTGCAAGGCAATTAGACATATCTTTACAACCTCAGGAAAAAAAACATAAAATACTAACTCCCAGTATTTCTTAACCTCTCCGAGTCCTGATTTGCGTTTACAAGACACCTCCAGATGAAATCACGTCCATTGTACAAGTAAAAATTAAAAACACTGAACTGGAAAAGGCTGTCAAAACGCATCAATCCATCCAATTAGCAAATTGCGCTCAGAAAACAACAACATTTAACAAGTTGATTTATGGCAGTAAATACCTGCGAGCTAATTCAAATGTTAACGTATTTAATAATGACCAACATATGTCTAGATATGGATTAGTTTTTACCACAAAAATGCCATTTGACTTCCATTAGGCTGTATTGCGCTTGCCCAAGCAATCGATTACCCTGTGACAGAACAAAAGACCTACGTTGTGAAAACTAAGTGTGCCTGGTTCCAAAAAAGGAAAAGAAAATTACTTCAAAATACTAAAAATATATCACGGAGGAAGTTCGCTTTCACGCAAGTAAAATAAAAATAAAATCAGCCTAGTTATGACGTTCGAGTGAACAATGGAAAGATCTCAATGGAAATTAAACAACAACAAAGAGAAGTCTTTCTACAAAAAAATGGCAAAATACAAGACGTACGTAGAATGGCAGCAGTCAGACCGAGTTAGCGAGTGGTAAAGTCGAATAACGAAAGGAACATACACAGGTTACGGGTCTACGTAGTTAGTTGCCGATACCAACAGCTACTAGCCAACTCGGTGTCTCATTTGGGCAACTATAAATTAGAGCCCTTTATTTTGGTGACGCACAGCTATATAAGAATACGGTTTGCTTTATAGTTACAGATGATTCCAGCAATGTGCAAAAAAATAACTAATCGCAAACTGTGTTCTGAGAACACATTATGCTGGCCAATTTACACTTACCTTAAAATACCCCCCTTCGTAGTGCGTATTGGGGGGTCCAAAAATTGCTACTTCCCAATTGTATAAGTCCGATTCGTCCACTAAAGTTATTTTGAATCCCTCAACGGGCTCTTCTTGGAGGCTTTTCATTTCAAGCATTAATGCTTTTTGTGAACTTGCTACATGATGATGTCCATGCTGAGCCATATTTGACAACGATCTGGCTAAGTAAGTAACCCCAGCCTTTCAAAAACAGCGTTTCCTACTTATATTTTACTACAATAAAACAAGCCCCTTTGGTTTGTTCGTTTGTTTCTACCGGAGAAAACAAAGAAGTTCTCTTCAATTATTACGTTAACAGTTACTTGTGCAAAAGCGATCGAACAAATCCGTAAATCATTCGATGACAACTCACAAACGCGTAACTAGGTTGGTAGCTAGCGTAGAAGCCTTCTTACGAATGTGTTGTCGTTCTTTTATCTCAAGTTGAGCCCTTAAAGTAAATATAACCACAACAAATCTTAAACAGATTCGAAACACAACAGCTAAAAGCAGAAGTTTTCGATGTTAGAAATAAACTAAACAACAAAAAAAATTAAATAAATAAATAAACGTACGACCGGCCGCATACAAAAGTCTCTCTCGCTAAATACACAGCTGCTACATGTGTCGCTCTAAATGAGCCCCATACCCCAACACCCAATCAGCCAATAGGATTCCAAAGCTTGCTGGGATTTGAAGTTTCTAGCGGTTAAAAATGACAATTCGCTGTATCACGGGTCGTATCATTTACTTATGGTGCAATAATATTCATCATAAATACGTATTTAGTATAATATTTTACCTTTTATCTGGTGCCATTCAATAATACCAGATGCAAATACATAGATGCATGACAAGTTTATTAAAGAGGATACTTTTTTTGAAAAAACTAGAATCCAAGCACTTTAAATTTTGATTTAAATTAAATTATAATAATTAATGAATGTTGCAGCAGTCTGGATTTAATACGGAGTTTATACTTATTCGTCGTATATATAAGTGCAGCACCTAGTCTTGTGGTTGAATATTAAAAACATCATTTTAAACGGGATGTTTTCGAAAGGATTGTGTTGACTGGATGCGAAGTGGAACAGCTGTTTGAAATGAAATACAAAATAATTCGTTACATAATTCGAATTGACAACAAATGCGCGTTTTGTAATATTAACACATATATCTTGTTGTTGATCAACTTCTCTCTCTAACTTGCCTTCTCAGCTTTTAAAAAATATTTTTCTGAATACTGGCGCAGGCATCATTATAGTTTTACATATTAATATACATACTGTTTATTACATAATATACACTAGCCCTACAACTAAATATATAGAGGTAAGTTCTAACACATTATTTGGTCATCAAGTCTCGACTAATACTACGTGTCTAGTTCCACATTCTAGATAATGGCGTTAGGGTGCATTGTGTTCCGTTAAAAACATGCTGGAGGGTGCTGTAGCGTTTTTCTGTAGATTATGTAGATCTATTTTTCAAATATTAATGAAATATTGAAAGAATCACTAATATATGTATTAATAAGGAGTCAGATTCATACTTTAGCTACGTTTCCAACCCTTTGTTGTCGTCGCTAATAGAAAATCGGGTTTTAATAGAGTTCATTTAATAAATTAGTCACTTACAAATTAATAAATAAAAAAAACCACAAAACAACATTGGAAGTTTCAAAATCTACAAGGGGTCTTGGGGACACAAAGACTCCCGACACCACTGCCATGCCAACAGGCTATTTAGAATGGTAGCCAGAAAAAAAGTGCATTCATACTCCAAGTGGAAGTAGGAGTTATGGATGGGAAGAAAAAAATCTGAAAACAGGGGTGTGAACATTTGTGTAGTACACCCTTTATCAAATTGAAGGTACTGAGTGTACTGTATGTATGTGTAATTTTATATATACACATATATGCTTACAGTAGATACATTAGATAGTGTGCAAGTCTTAGGCACGTAAAATAAATTCTGTAAAGCAAAGATGCTTTCAAAAACAAAGTTTCTAAATATAAATACTATAAGAGTCAGTAAACTGTTAAAAAAAAGTCAAATAAAAAATATATAAAATGATATTTGGTGTGATAACCCTTTGCCTTTAAAACTGCTTTTCTTAGGTACATTGGCATGCAGTTTTAGAAGACAATCGGAAAGTAGATTCTTCCAAGCATCATGGGGAACTTTCCAGTTCTTCATGAGACTCAGGCCTCGTCTCTCGTCTTGCTTCTGTCTGCCCGGGTAATCCCAGACAGCCATAATGATGATCAGTGCTCTGTGGAGGCAATACCATCTGTTGCAGAACTCCTTCAGAAAATGAATGTTTGGAAATCTAAAAATTGCTCTCGTTTTTACTGATACACCAAAGCAGTATCAAAAAATAACCATCAAAGACTACATTTATGTGAAAAACTAGGGTGCCAAAGCCTTTTTTTTTTTTTTTTTTACATATTTGCTTCTCTAAATATATTGTAATATGTACTGTAAAGTTTTAAGACATTTAATTTCATTCAAATGTGCTCCGATGCCGTAGTTGAGAGTTTATGGCCAAAGAAAGTTTGAATGTATATAAATGTGTGAAATACCGTATACAGTTCAATCACATCTTTTAAGCAAAAATAAACAAACCACACACACCCCTACATAAGCAGGCAGACAAAACTCTAAACAAATGTATCTGTATTTTATATGGGAGTTTATTGGTTCACCTAAACACAAAAGACCTAACAGGCCAGCTTTCATTTGTATATAGCTCTCCCTATTTTGAAGGGAATGTCGATACATCTTTTTATTAATCTCAATACAATATTAAAACATACAACTGGACAATAAGGACCCCTGTCAGAGTGAAAAGGGGGTATATTCTACCACTGGAGTCAAATCTTCACTACAGTTTACCAGAAGAAAAGACGCAGTGTTAACAGGAAGAGTTTTCTTCAATTGCACTGAACGGTATGTCTTATTTATCACTTCAACTAACTGAACCCTCTTTGTCTCAGTCAAGTACACCCAAAAGAACCACCCCCCCATTTCCAAATCTAAAATATTCTTAACATTAAACACAACTGCGTAAAAAAAAAAAAAAGAATAACCTGATTTGTATGTCTCGGACAAAAGAAAAAATTATCAGAAAGGAGAAATGCTGCAATACTCATATGGAGAAAAAGTAAAATAAAATATATACCGATTAACAATTATTCATATATGAATTTGTGCGTGTTGTCAGAGTGGAAGAGAATAAAAACGTGATTAATCTTACTCATGCAAGACCGAATAAACTGAATAAATAAATATTTTGCAAAGAGTCAAGAGTGGTTGTTTACTGTAACCAATTTCATGCATTTGATTAAGCTTGAATTTGTCAAAGCATTCTCCAGCATGTATATTTCTCGTAAATATCCCAGAAAGAACTAATCATATTATGCATAAACTATACAGCTATTGAAATGCAGCACTTTCAGACTAAACTTTTCAAATGGACATCTGCAAAACAAAGTGGTTGGTTGGGCTTGAAATTTTTTTAAAATAAAAATGAAATTCAGTCTAAACTTGGAGTTACAGTCCTGTTAGAAACACATGAAGGGACTACATTTAGTCAATACCCCTTTGTGCAAGCAATAAAAGTAGGTTTTTAAAAATGAATCCCAGTTGTGCTAAGCATATCGTTAGTGCAGGCAATGTTTAAAGGCAGTTATAAAAGCAACAACAGTGAAATCAGTCTCATATTTATTAGTGTCTGAAGTGTGCAACTACAGGTGTATCGTCTTGTGCAGCTGACATTACATGGGTCAGCGATACAGAACAAAGCTGGGAGACAGACCAGACCATCATTTTAAAAGTATATACTGACAGCAGTTAAACAACATCCCGACCAGGACACACTATAAAAGGAAAGTTGTTAGCGTTTTTTTTCAAAGACTGATTATTCCTGTAATGGAAGCAGATAACATTGACTGGTATTGCACTGAGGAATTTAATTGCATAATGCTGGTTAAAAAAAATGACCTTGCTCCAATGTCAACTAGACACCTGACTTGTAGCAATGTTTTATAATGGGCTATGCTGAAGCAAGTTCTCCACAATGAAGCGGGACATTACAAACTCCCTGGGTATTCCTACTGCTGATGATAGTGAATGGCCTGATTTAGACACCAAGTAGGCATCACAGGCAATATGATTTAAGAAATTCTTCACCAGCATAATCAAACAAAAAGCATGATTTGCGTTTATGGTTAGCTGCAACAGCCGACTGCACGGAGCTGGATAAAATCTAGGGCAGATGCAGGAGCAGAGCTAAGAAGCAGTTCCACCATGCCGTACGAGCATCCACTCCATGCCGTGACCTGGCAGAGAAAGACGCGGTGTACCCACACAGTCAGTCAGAACTGTGCATGCTAGCAACAGACGTCAACCCCTCCGATTCCAGGAAACCCCAGTATTCCGTTTGGGGAGAATTACACTTATGCTAATTACACTAGCATAGGTCTCAGAGTACTCTGCGCGCTCTCCTGAAGTAACAAAGCCCTCATAATAGTGTACCAAGTCATTCTTTTAAATTAAATCTACATTTACTCCTTAGAGGGACTGATTTGTTACAGGCTATTCTGGATGAATTCAAGTTGAGCGCAGCTGGTAAAAAGTAGGTCACTAGTGAGACCCAGGGCATTGAAAGCCAATCTGAGAAACAGCAGGCGGGAGTTTTACCGATTGAAGCTGGCCGAGTTAGTAATGGTACGATGTAGTAATGGTAATGGCTGTCACTCGTTTGGAGGAGGCTGACGAAAATGAGCATCTACACCGGATGCAGGAGAAGGCGCATCAGGGCGTAAAAAAACAAAACGCAGGTAAACAGAATGACACAAAACAGTAAAATACAATTAAAAAAAAAAAAAATTAAAAAAAATCCAGTTTCAGTGAACACAAAGGGAAGAGTTAAACAGGATCAAAACCTACAAGGGAACGACGCCAGTGTGCATAAGACGGGTGCAAGAGGAATAAAGCGGTGAAGAAAAGCAGAGGACAAAGGCATAACAAGCAAAGCAGAAACGCACACAGAGAGGAGGGGGAAATCAAAGTTGGAGAAAAGGGCCATGGCAAGAGCCAGTGGAGGAATCGCATTAAATAAGAGTAACAACTTCAAGTGGATATCAAAATTAAATAGGAGAGAAAATAGCTAGCGAAAACCCAAATCGAAAGTCAGAAGAATCTGAAAACACAAAAAATAAATGGGGGGTGGGGGGGTGTACCAGTCTGAGTGTTTGTCATATAATTTGTGTGTGTTTGCGCACATGTCGATATTCTCAAAAGGGGTATGGGGACACAATCAGCACTTCGAGAAGGTCTGCTTGATCTCATCCAGCACATTTCCAAGCAGCGTTGGCTCGTCACATTTTGCATCAATCGACACGGTCTGATCAGCCTGTGGGGGTAAGGAGAAACCCAAAAGGCACAGTAATGACACACATTAATAGCCACCATACACAGAACACAGATTTTCCTGTACAGTTTACTCAGTAACACATGATCCTAAAGCAATTAGTCATTACATAAAAATATTTTACATACATTGTGGAATATATTAACATTCACCTAAATTAATTTCAATGACAACAAGTTTAGCAATAGCCCTACTACCTAATGCTTCTAGAGCAGCAAGGGCTACATAGTTTGGCAACCAGAAGTATGCAGAACGATGGCGGAATCTTTTACATTTAGAGTTTAAAAAACTGCATGATTCAAATGACCCATATACGTCAACATATTTAATTTTTAAGCCAGAGGTCACTACTGAGAATGCATCTAGGTCCTCAAAGGCCAAACTTTGGGCACCAGGGTTCCTGAGCCTCCAGACGGACAGGTACTTTAGCACTTTGTTTGACGGCTATGAGAGTAGAGCAGGACATAAGCACCAGGCCCTTGATCACTGATCCGCAGAATGCAGAGATTTTAGTGGACACTCACCGTTTTGACCAGCAGACAGACGTGGTTACCCTGGATTGACCTGCTGTACATTGAGGCACAGGAATCGATCCTCTCCACAACTGAGGGGAGAAATGAGGAAGTGGATCAATTGGCAGTCATTCTGTCACTTCGCTGTCACACGGTTGGTCATAGTGTGCTAGATCAGAGTTAATGAGAACCCATTATCCCCATCGGTCAATCGCCTTCATTGGTCCCTGCCAATATTAGCCCACCCCACCGTTCTCTCCTTTAACTCCAAAGTTTCTCCCCCCTTTCTCGGCCCCAACCTCCATATCCCCTCCACCGTACCAGAGAAGTGGTGGTGGAAGCAGATCCTGGCGAGCAGGTGGTGGAAAGGCATGCTGACTCCCTCCAGCCGCACAGCGCTCCCCTTCAGATCGCCGGACTCCAGCAGCTTGGCATACGCATCACTAGCACAGGCAAAGACGGTGAGGTGCATGTTTGTCTCTGAGTGACTCTACTGGTCCCACAGATCTGACTGCAGACTCCATAAGAAAATGACGATCAACATTTTTTGTATATTTTAATACAGGTCTTCAAGTATTGAGACCCGTATGCAGCTTTGACTACTGACCTGTAGCAGGGAGTGGTGATCAGGTATGAAGTGCAGGTAAAGTGCAGTTTGAAGTCCAGTTTCTCATGAGTGGAGGAGTCCTCAGACTGACAGAGAGACAGGCAAACCGGGTGAAATGCAGTTCTAGCTTCCTTGATTTATGCGCAGAGACATGGACGGACATTACAGAAGAATGCTGTGGTCAACTAGTACTACCTTCACAATGAAGGTGAGGGTTCCCTTCAGCTTCTGTGGCATGACAATGCTATGCACAGAGAAGACAAATCGCGCCTCGTTCGAGACCCCTGCCGAATTAGAAAGACGTTAGAACATGCAGACATAGCACGCATACCATATTTTTGCATCAATTCCCCCTATACAGTAGCACATTAAAAACTGGAAAATTTTGTCGCTGATAAATCTCCACAGGTTTAACATCACGTGTATAATTTGGCATCACACGTAAAATTACATTTGGAGACCATATATTCTGACCTGAAACTAGTTTAACCACAGGGACAAAAACTTTGTTGCCTCCCTCCCTCCCTCCCTCACCAGGAGGCAGTTGGAACGGGACAGCCAGGCCATCGTGCGGGCCTGCTCCCTCCGGTCGCAGCAGCTTTGAGTTGAGGGAGTCCAGCACGTTAAACTCCATGGACTTGAGGAAGCTGCTGCTCTTGTTTTCAATGATGACCGACACCACTACCTGGCTGCCGTCCTGCAGATTTCCCTGGATGTCACACACCTGAGGGGGAGAGAGCGATCCGTCACCATTGGCACTCAGACACACAGTCCATCAGATGATCATGCAGAGAAACCAGCCAATTATACATCAGCCTCGCAAAGGAACACTCCAATCGGACAGCAAGCAACACAGCAAATTGGCATAATCTCCTCGTATCCTAAATGGGCTTTAATTGCCTTTACACCAAAAACCTGGAATCACTACCGGGATGTTCCACAGAATTAAAGTTACAGAAGAGGGTTGGTACTGGCTTGGTTTTAGACCCTGCATGCAACTAAGCTTAATTACAGGAGAAAACTGAGCATGGTGACACCACAGGGCACACCAGTGTAGATATCCTGGTGGAACGCGTCCCAACCGCAAATCAAAAAACTCAGAACATGCAGTAATCGCCGCCCCCAGCTTACTCAACCAATACCTGATCAGCATCGTCCATCATCTTTAAGAAGGGGATATATGGGAAAATAAAAACATTCACACAAATCATAGTTGAAACTAAGACGCCAACAATTATAAGCAAATCTCACAGGAGACAGTTATGGGCCGTTTAATTCGTAAGCTTTTGATCGAACAGTTGAGGGTCCAATGCTGGAGGTGTAATACACTTAAAATACTGAACAAATACGACATCATGACCCTCACTCACCATCTTGACATATTCGTTTTCGGCAAGCAGGCTGTAGTTGGACATGGGCTGAAATGAAGCAAGAACCTGGTCAGGGTTGGCTTGGCACTCAATAGGTACACAGTACAAACACAGAAGACTAGTACACATATTATAAGGGGAGTAACGTAGTGTGTGAATAACGTGAGGTTATAACAGTAATGGTGTGATGAGCAGCACTCAGAAAGTGAAAGGTTTATATACTGACTGGCAGACGGTCCTCTTCCTCCACTGTGCCATTCTGCACAGAATCGTCCCTGCCACCGTCGCCATGGTGACGATGATGTTTCTTCTTTTTCTTCTCCTTATCCTCCTTCTCCTTTTTCTGCTTCTTCTTCTTGTGTTTGGAGGACTTCTGAAGGAGTGAGAAACCAGGTAGAAGGGAGGTCTAAGGGCGGTGGCATGTGAATTTGAGAGCACAAGGGTCCCAGACAGAAACTACTGTCACAAGACGGGGCTGGAAGCCAGTGTGGTAGTGTATGGCTTCTTGAAACTCTCCCTCATGATCCAAGTCATTGCCTCGAGAGAGTCAGAGATCACATGGGGACTAGGTAGGCAAACATGTTTCTGGAGCCGTCTCGCAAAGCAACACCAACTTCTACCAACGTTCCTGCATGAATTAATCCAAACAACTGACCAAGTTACGTTACTTGGATGGAAGTAAACAAACAGCACTCCGGGATAATGACAGCCCAGTTCCGCAATGGGAAGTGCTTTGGAACGCCGTGTGGTTTAAGTGCCTCACACGGTCTGTACGAGGGAGGCCGCCGTGTGGTTTAAGTGCCTCACACGGTCTGTACGAGGGAGGCCGTCGTGTGATTTAAGTGCCTCTCAAGTTCCATCTCCCCTGGTGTCCCCTTGAGCAAGGTGCTGGATTGCTACAGTTAATATCCAGCCGTATAAATGTAACTCGGTAACTATGGGAGTCATTAAAATTAAATTAAGTCTTAAGAGCTTGGAAACCAACTTAACAATAATGTTTAAGAGAGCCGTGGGACCCAAAAGGGAGCGTTTATATAAAGAAATCCCCTTGTATTTTAATATTGGTATAATTGACCCTTGATGTCCAAGGACAGAATTAATATTCATTAATATTTAATATTAAATTAGCAGGATAAGGATTACGATCTGATTTTGCCACATGGTCACTGCTAGCAACGCAAACACCCATGGCTCGCATTTACCCAACATCCTGGTGGGCACCCAGGTGTTCCTGAGCCGAGACCCCGTCATCGAAAGCGGCGAGCCGGTAACGACACTGCCGTGGGTTAGACGGGAGATGCTTAGTAAACACAAAGCTAGCTCTGCGTCTCGACGCGACGGGGGGGATCTCACCTCAGGCTCGGAGTCTCTGTAGTCCTCGGGCTCGGAAGCCGGGGCTACATCCGGAGCCGGTCCTGAAGCCGGTTCTGAAGCCACTGCTGCCGCCTCCTGAGGAGACACACTTTTTAGAGTCACATCGGCTGAAGCATAACACAGACACGCGCAGTTTATAAACACAGACTGGCTTAATGTGCACTGTCACATCGAACAAGTTAGCGCTCAAAAATGCGTCCAGTTAGAGAAGATGACCAAATCAAGAGTCTGACTTATAATAGACTACTAAGTTATTGTTCCGATGCAACGACGGTCAAGGCTGTTAAATTAAATGAGCTCAATGTGAACAATGGATCAGAAATTTCTATGAGAAAAGTTTGACTTGGACTGCAACAGATCAGATAAGGCTTGCAGGGTAATGATCTAGGCTAAAAATATCAGAAACTGCTAATTATCATAGAGACGGGCTAAAGCAACATGTCACAAGAAAACATATCCGTTCTAAATATGAAATGTTAACTCCCCATTTCAAATTCCTTCAACATAGCACTTAAATAAGCACAGTATAAAATAACCCCCGTCTTTGAGGGAATGCAAGAGAAGCTGGAGATCAGAAAGTCATGTGGAAAAGAGACGAGAAATGACCGCCATTGTGTTTTCAGACCGAGTTAAAATGGTCCGTCATCTGCACAGCTGTCCCTGTTTTGCAAACCCTCAGCTGCCAAGAAGCCCTCTGCTACCGACACGGTCTGAATGCACAACCAGCTGGTGTGTTCTTAGTCACCAGACAAGCACAGGATATATCATCAAGACTCCAATTCTGGCGCATGACAGAGGTTTTGGCAACAAATGACATTTAAAAATACGGAAGGAGAAATGGACACCATCAGGACGAGGGTAACCAACACCGAGACGGATTGTTTGGTTGTGTCAGATAATGTCCACACATTCGTCCACACTGAAACAAAGACAAACAAAACAAGCCACCTGAAAGAAAGTAGTAAACACTGAATGACTGAAGATGAAGTGGTAGAAGAGGTAGAAAGGAGGACAAAAAAATAATTATTCTTTAAAGAGGGCGCTCAACCTGTGACTTAGAGGGTACTGGTGCGGTAGATAGCCAAAAATCCAGATCGGAAGCCTAGAATGGAAAAGGGATTCGGGGGTTGGATCAGACAGGGAAAAATGGTGAATATATGCCTTTACTACCACCGTTGGCCTGCAGGATGTATGCCAAGTCTCAGGTCTTCTTCATTTTATTAATTCATTCTGGTTATACAAGTTATACCGCCATACGTTATCCTGGGAGCATTTTGAAGAGCGAATAGTTTCAACTTGCATTTAAACATTTGAATGACGTAACATCAGAAACGGGCATCTACCCATTTAAACTTCAAATCAAATGCGTGTATAATGAACATTCAGAGTTAGTTTTGTGGCTCCTCCCTTTGTGACATCATACCTCAGTAGGCGTGGTGGGAGGAGGGGCTGCCACCTCATTACTCCCTGCAGATTGGATAGCTTCTTCCCGCTCCCCCCCCTCGTCGTGTTTATGTTTCTTTTTCTTCTTCTCCTCTTTGCTCTTCTGCAAGACAAAAGTTACACATCTTATTTCAATGAGGAGCAAACCAATGAAAAACATCAACTTCTTGCTCTAATAAAAATTCAGCGCTTCAGAAGAATGTTGGTTAGATTTTTTCATGCAAAAGGCATAGCATTTTTACATTTTCAACATAAAAACAACCTTGGACTGGTAATTCAACCATTAAGACCTCAGCTATCCATTTACCTTCTTCTCCTTGTCCTTTTTCTTTTCTTTCTCCTTCTTGCTCTTCTTCTTCAGATCCTGAGAGACGCTCGCCACCTCGCCCTCTTCTCCTGGGCTTTTGAGGACGTCGGTGGGTCGATGCGTTCTGACCGTCAGCTTCTCGCTGTCTGCTAGGGGCCTGTAGGGAGAGCAGGGGGCCAGCTCATATATGACTGTCTGGCAGAAATCAGAGACTGGCAAACACACTCCACTCCAGTCAGGGCGTTATACGTTGCTTCTGGAGTTGCTTTTCCACTTTACAATTTTTACAATCGCTTTAAGGGATGGTGGCGCGCACACAGTCTTATACAGAAGAACCTTAACTCTCACTAAGTCAGATGTCCCCATTAAAAAACGATGTGTGCAATGGAGGCTTTCAACTATGCGCTACAGGCCAATATCTCTTCTACACACAAAGCATGTGGTGCCGTTATAAAACATGCCAAAATCTTCCTCTTTGTGCATCTACCCACTGCACCCCTTTATCAGGTGATTGAGTTCCAGTACATGAGGACAAAAGTAACATGTGATTGTGTTACCAATCAAAACATCACAGGATTGCAAACAAACGTAGTCCTAAAAAGCGGTCTACCGCATTTGTACAAGAGGCCTAGTTGTAGTTAGCCAGCGTCGTCATGCTGTGTGCACGCTGCCTGAAACTACTCTGATGGAGCTCCTCGGGTTAGTCCATACCTGGGAGCCTTCTACAGATGGATTTCCACAAAGAAAGCCAATAAAAAGCAGCAAAAAAAACAGTATCCATTCGTCACACTGCAAAATTATACCGCTAAACCCTATTTGCAATGCTCCACTTTTAGCTCCTCTTTCACTTCATGTTGGTCAAAAATAGATTTACGACTTAGAATTTATATCATTAAAGAGATCCAACTCAAGACCTTAATACCTAATCATTAAAAATCGATGGGAAGGCCCAATATATAATTTTGTGTTGCCCAGCTGAATTTCAAACAGAGGCACCTAATTTATACCCAAAACCAAGAAACATAGAAACACGTTGGCCAACAGAAATGAAGTCGTTGGCAAAAAAAAAAAAAAAAAAACACAGAGTGAGAGAGGGGGCAAAAGTAGGCCGAAGCAGCACAGTCAGACTATCGGCACTGAAGCGCGTGGGCCGGGTCCCGCTTCCCGCCCAGGTACTCACCTGCGCGTAGCTCCCGGCACCAGACTGCCCAGAGGGCAGGCGGGTGTGTGTGCGCGCGCATGGTGAGAGAGACAGAGACAGAGACAGAGGGAGAGAACCACAGAGCACAGTGCGGTGAGCGTGTGAGAGCGGCATGTGGACCTCTGCCCACGTAGGTCAACCGTGGCCGTTTATCTGGGGAAACGCAGCACCGATTACCAAACGCCAATCACGTGGACAACGGACGGCATAAATAAATGAATGCACTAACCTGTCTAGGTCAATATCCAGAGCTTTGTGTGGGTCGTTGGGGTCCTTGTCATCGTCGTCACTGGGCAAGGCATTCTGGGACAGGGATGGAGAAGGAAATTACTCAAAACAGACACCTTCCCACTTCCTCACTCCTAAACCAAAAGCCTTCTGCTTTTTCAAGCATTTTCAGGAGGAACATTCAGACAGCTGGTCAAACAAATTATGACAGTGGACGCTTTGTTAGTGCCCTCTCCCAACCTCTCGACCTTCTCCTTCCTTCTTCCTACACTCCATACCTTTGTCTCTTTCGCTCCCCCTCCTCCACAGCCCGACCTTCAGGCCCAGCCATCTGCATACCTCGGGCATCTCCTCGGTGACGATATCCACCATGTGCGCGGGGGTTATGTCTTCCTCACTCTCAGGGCCTGACTCCTGCCTCCGCCCCCGGCCACGCTTCTCCCGCTTCTTCTTCTTGTCCTTTTTCTTCCTCTCCACCTTGTCCTTCTGCCGACGCTCCTCCTCCAGCTTCACGTATTGGTCAGACATGGGCATCCCTGCAAGGACAAGACAGGTGTTGGGAGAGGGCAAGGTGCACGGGGAGACAGGAGAAGAGTCAGAGGATGGGCTACAGAGTGCCGAGGTGAGGCAGTCTTTACTATCATGTCAACTTTATAACAAATAAAAACACTCAATGCTGATGTATGTAAATTGCTTTGACAACACATTAACACTGTTCGTGAAGAAGCAGTGGGAGAGGACACCAGAGAACAGGAGAACAGGAGCAGAAGTAAGGAAATAGAAAGAGGGCATTGGGAAATAGACCGATCACACAGAGGAACAGAAGAGACGCTGAAGAGATAAGCGAGTAGTTTTGGTTTTCTACCAAGTCAAGCAGTTCGGGATCTAATTCTGACATGGACAAAGGCGTATCAAGAGTGCGTAACATCATCTAGACGCACCTGGAACTTTGAGAGGTACGCTGAGGTCAATCTGCACCACTGGAATGTGTTCAACACCTGGAGCATCCTGATACACCTGCAGACAGAAACGCAGACGGACTTCTAAATGCTGCCAACTGTCAGTCGCTTATTTTGGGCATTATTGTAAAAAGTACATTTGGCCCTGCGTCTCTGTACAGTTTTGCGTTATAGGAGGGGGTCACCTTCTGAGACGACGGAGAGGCCTTGATGTAGAAGGGGTTATTGGCCTGTTCCTGCTTCCTGACTTCTCTCCGCTGAAAGTGACATTGAGACAGAGCGTAAGGGAGGGTAATTGACAGCTTGCATGGAGGTCAGAGGGCTGCAGACCCAAGGAGGGCTTTTCCTTCGGTACCTCAGGGCAAGGCACCAGCTGTACGAGTGGATAAACTGCTAAGGAGCCATGTTTACGAGACGTGTACAAATGTGACCATTGAAGTGCATTTCAAAACAGCTTTTTATCTTAGCGTAGCGTAGCTTAACACTGAGTGTACACAGCTGAAGGGCGTACCCGGGCCAGCTCCTTCTCATCCACCTCCGTGTGCCGGGGGCGTGCGTTTCGGGGCTCCTCCTGGGAGAACACCGCCCGGGGCTTCTCATCCTCTGACTCGCTCTCCGAAGGGGGCTCGTTGATCCAGGCATCCAAGTCCAAACTACGGAAACATTATTACGCATTATTGCCTTCATGTTGTGGTACAAAGCCCGTTTATTCATTTTATTAATTTATTTTTCTTATTTATAAAACACATTTAACCCAATTAGTTGACATAGGATATATACATTCCCTACAAAGGGTAACTAGTTTACTGTACGGTCTCCGGCGCAGACAGCCATGCGACGTGAGCACTGACCCTTCAGGGATAGGCACTTTCTTCTGTGCCTTGGGAGCCACAGGGTTGAGCTCCCCGGCGAACAGGGCGGCAACCTCTTCTGCCACCTCCACCTCCTTCTGCTGCAGCTTCTGGATGTACTTCACCAGCTGCAGGATACAGGAGGCCTGGGGAGGAGAGGAAGAGAGAGAGAGAGACACCCTCAGCACGGGTCTCAAGCGGCGTTCCCAACCGGCGTGCCAAGGCACATCTGTGTTAAATCAGACATCGCCTATTGTAGAGTAAAATACTTGGTTTATAGAAATGTGTCTCGCTTATAGATAAATTAAATAGTCATTATCCACCCATCCATTTCCTAAATTGCTTGGGGGCTCGTAATGAGGAGTGGGTCCACCATCTCTCGTTCCCCTGGTTCCACTCACCCTCTCTTGCACCTCCAGGTTGGCACTCTGTACAAAGAGTGGCAGCCTGTCGATAAGCAGCTGGCTGGTCTCCTGTGCAGCCTGACTGTCCGGCGCCCCCTCCTGACCACGGAGCACGGTGGAAAACAGCTTGGCAGCGTTCTGCACGTAGACAGCCTGGATGTGCCCAGGTAGCGTGGCAACTTTGGGTCGAAGCATGGCCTCAAGGGTCTGTAAGGGGTTCTCCAGGTGTCTTAATGGAAGGGTGGAGGACAGGGAAACTAATTAACACGCATCAATACTGGCTATTAAATTGGAGGGTGCCATGTAGTAAAAACCATTTTGAACGTGCATTCATAATACATTGAAACAGAGGAATGGCTGTAATGCATGTTGAAACATGAAATTATTGGCACATCTTTATCAATAATAAACTAGTGTAAATCCTGCAAAACACCTACAAAACACTAAATTACTAAACAGTTGGCCATATGGCCTCAGTAGAGTCGGTGAGCCCCACGGGTCGGTGTGCGAGAGGTTAGCACTCACTCAGAGAACTCCCCGCAGATCCAGGCCGCGGCATACAGCACCTCGCAGATGCCGTTGCGCTGTGTGTTGCCGGTCAGCAGATGGGCGTTGTCCAGCAGCATGGCCATCTGCGCCACGGCAAAGCCCCGGATGGCCTTCACGCGGATGGCCACGTCCAGCATCTGGGAGGCGATGAGGTGCCCGTGCCGAGTGCCCTCTAGCCGGGTCAGTTCAACCAGGATACTGATGTACCTGAGGGGTCGGGTCGGATAACAGCGCTGTCGTTCATGCCCGTACTAAGGCTTGCCATCATTCGTACCTATCTAACAACACTGGCCTATGGGGGCGACAAAATCTTTAACATGACTTTGTGACCTGGGCTTGGATCTCTAACATAGGCTTCCTCTCCTCAGTGACTGGTTTTGTGAATTACAATAAGGACAAAGAGCCTGCATGGCTTCTTATCACAAAAACACACACCTGCAGCTCACTTAACGCAGGACTTCGTACACCGATTTGTACTGACCACTCAAAGTTGGTGATGTACTGGTAGTTGCTCTGGCTACAGATGTCAATGATCTTGGTGAGAAGCTCGTCACGGTAAGTGGTCCCCTCTGCCTTGTCCACGTGCAACATCAGCTTCTTCACAATCTCCATCAAATTCTTCTTAGAAACCTGCACACACCATTGGATGGTCCACTGACACAGAGCAGATACTCCTCCCCGAGACAACATTGTGTTGCACAAACCATAATTGCGCCCAAGTTAGAGGCTCGATGCA
This sequence comes from Hiodon alosoides, assembly GCA_025775065.1. NCBI lineage: Eukaryota > Metazoa > Chordata > Actinopteri > Hiodontiformes > Hiodontidae > Hiodon > Hiodon alosoides. Next base: position 1,093,181 of record JAOYSI010000028.1, on the reverse strand, counting down.
CGTTCAATGTAAATGGTACCGCGGGTTCACACCTCTCTCAAACAGCACTCATGTCTGCGTGTATACACTAACCCGTGACAATCTACGCCGTTTAATTGAAAATGGTAACGGCAACCGGCATTACCATGCCGTAGAGTAGGTCCAGAGCTCTCAGCCGAATGGACTCGTCTTTGTCGTCCAGACACTGCAGGATGAGATCCTTATGGGACTGCACAGACTTGGGATGCGTCTTCAGGATCTTGGACATGGCCAGCAGACCCAAGTACTTCACTATAATTCATAACAAAGCTGGCATCAGCACTCTACATACGTATTCATGCAGCAGATTGTCCCAGAAAGGGCAGACTGCGGTAATGACTACTTCTGCCAGCCACAGACTGCGGCTATGCTAAATACTACTACTACTATTTAAGCTCCATTATTTTCATTAAAAAAAAAAATTATAATCATTTTACACTCCCATGGACTAAAATTTGTGTAAGTTATATATGTTTTCTTTTTGGTGCGTGCCAAAGAGATGAGCAGAAAAGAAAAAAACAAACTTACAAGCATATGGCACGCACCAGGCGAATAAGCCAGCATTCAAATTAAATGTAAGAATTGACAACTTTTGTTTGCCTGAAACGTTTACCTCTATAACCTTAAACCGCGGTTGTACATCTTGCTACAGCCAATGTTAACTGGGAAACAGGTTTTTTTTTTAGTTCAAAGTATACTCCTGGAATATTTTAAGAAAAATAAAAACAGAAAATAATGGGGCTTAACCATTTTATACCTAACAGACAGGATCTAATGGTCCCATAGAGCAGTTATTTTTCCACCTATCCCAATGTCCCCAGTACACAAAGAAAATACACAGAACAATGAGGGAAAGACAGACAGACACAGACACACAGGGCTTGAGGTCAAGTCTAGCCAGTTTCACCTCATGTTAACCAACTTTAATTAGGGACCATCGGGATGTTACTGTGAGAAGTTTATATCCACAGTTTGTCTGTCCCGTTTTCAGACAGTAACCGAGGATGCATGCCAGACGGAGCAGGTTCAAAGCGGGTCATCACCGATCGCATCGGATCGCTCTCACAAAGACCGCTGATGACCATTACTGGATCCGACAGCGTCAAGCCCAGGCAGTAAATTGAATTAATTTAGCTTGACGATTATAAAGGGCTCGAAAGATGACAAAAAGGACCGCCTCTAAAATTAAAAAAAAATTTTTAACTAGCAAACTCACACAAACTACACACGAGACGTGAATCCGGATAACTCGAATCTCCAGCAGCCTCGTAAAACTGGTTTCGTTTTCCACACATCTTTTAATGAATCTCTCTCTCTCTCATATATATAAAGAGCTTCATGACCAAAACAACTAACCTTCTGTAAAGACTCATTTTCAGTTATTGGATTTATTTTTTTAATACCAGTTGGTTTTTAGTATAAAATCAATACATTCTTACTATGGAGAACTTGGCACAATAGTCTTTTTTGAACGGTGCGCATGTCATCATACGTCGATGTTTAAAGTTAACTCTGCCCACTTTACATTAACGACAGCTCAACAGCCTACGTGGCTAGCACGCTCAGGAATGGGAAAATTGACTACCTTTCCACCCCCATTACCGAGGTGCTGAGGATCGCCATGCCTCTCACATGGATTTGCAGCGTCTTCAAAAGATCTTATTCACACAAGGCCTGACTACCCAACAGCAGCAGCGTCTCCTACAACAGTATCCTGTAACTCGCACTTCAAAACGTGCTCATTAGAAACTTCAAATACATTTAGATTTAAGTTACGACACACCAAGCAATGATTGGCCAAAAAATATGAACAACAGACCCCTGCTAAATTCAGGTCTGGATAGTCAAGATTGGTTTTTGTTCCCCCCCCCCCCCGAAACAATTAAAATAATTCATTTTTTAAATTAAATTTGGAGCTCAATGCAATTTAAATTTAAGTAATTCTCAAATCCTCCCAACGATACTCGAACGACCCACTGACTGAAACGGAGCCAAGACTTCGAGTTACCCAGGAACTCACTAATTGAACCACGGTTTGCTACTCTAAAACACGCAGACAATGAGAGAATGACACACTGCAGGCATTGACAGAAGGCTCACAGTTCTGGTCCGAGTCTTCAATCAGGATTCGCAGTTTCTGCACACAGAGCTGAGGATGAGACAGACAGGGGAAGAGGCCATTAATATCCCCTTACAGGTACATTAAACCTGTCCACGCCAGCACCAGCACGCGGGTTCCTGTTTTGACCAAATAAATAAACTCATGGGTCCCACCCATCAGGGAATGCATTTATTTATCCTTGACACACGGAACAACTGATGGGACTATAGATGGGTATGATAATTTACAGGGAATGCCAACAAATAAATTGCGAGAAGTAGAAGGCCTATCCGAGACAGGCAGACACGTCCCAACCTAAAAGTGCATTCGAGCAGAGACAAATTCTGCATTTGGCACGTAAATAAAAGATAATCTGCGTGGAAAGGGTTGGTCCCAGCAGCCAGAGCAGGGCACAGGAGCAGGCAAAAGCACAGAAGACATACCTGGATGCTAGCACTGTGATTGGGCATTCCGGAGGAGAGGGAGATCAGCACTGTAACGACAGACAGCCGTCAACATGGGAGCACCCTTGGCACAGCATGGTGCGCAGGGCGCCGCTCATACCCAGCAGGACACAGGATAATGCAGGGCATTATCGACAAAAAAAAAAAAAAAACTATATCAGAAATACTCTTAAACACATGAAAGAATATTTAATAAGACGACCAAAAAAAGGAAGGGGATAGATAACAGCGCTTCTAATTATGTACTCAAGAACACATCCATACATTATTCAGCATTTACCCTGCAGTTGACAAAGTTAACACCAAGCCATCAGCTGTCAACAAGCCACAACAAACCTGTCGAACACACTCAAGGTTTCATTTCCAACTGGAGGAAATATACCTTGTTTGTAAATTAATCTACCTGGAAAATACCAACAGAAATGACACAACACTGACCTGCTATCACCGTGTTGACACATTCATACAGCAGAGACATGGCTGAGGTGCTGGGGGGGACAAGGCAGAGGGAGAAGGGAGGGAGATGGAAATTAAAAATTCTAAGACTTCATTACATAGAATTTTTGATCATCGCATTGTCAATATTTTCAATGAATTATTCCTGCGATTTCTTGCTTAAGCAATATTTTTTGCTTTTCATTTCTTTTTGTGTCTGAGCCCCTATATGTACCATTTATTGATTGCTTGAAATAAGTTAGGCTGACTCAAGATATATTTCAGGGTGAAGAAAGAGAGTGGACCGGGAGAGAGATCTCTTCCTGAAGAGATGACAAAATCCCATCGAGGGCTAACAAAGTTAGTTCCATTTATGGGCCACTGCATGCGTCGATGGGCTTTGATGAAAACTTTCATCACTATGAATTCAATCACACCAAGGGTGTGGCAAAGACACATCCTTTTACTGGTCCGAAACAAAACCTTATAAAAGCTGCTTACATGCTTTACGTCAGGCCTAGGTCCCAGGCCCTCAGACGCTACATTTTCAATCAGTCGTTTATGAATAAATAATTTTGCAGTTAATCCTTTGGGTGCCATAACTCTGATGAGCTGTTGCGCCTTTCAATGTCCAGTCCGCAGAAGCTGACCTTCCTTCTTACCTGTGGATGAGGTTTGATAGCGGTTGAATCAGCTTCCTACCTGTGGATGAGGTTTGTTAGTGGTTCAATCAGCTTCTTGCCCAGACGTGGCTCCAAGGGAGTGAGGGCTCCGAACTGAGAGACAGACACACGAACCCCAGCAGATTAACACACCGCGGGTAAGCAGCAACACATGACACTGTCCATTTCCTGAGCTCCACCAGCCCAGACTGAGCAAGCACACCCCAACGCAACATGGACCCTGGAGACAGAACATTTCTTCTGAAACATTTTATGAACCTTTCTGAACTTGACAGAGAAACTTGCGCACATTTAACGATGAGCGTCCCTTCACTCACCAGCTTAATGATCTTTATGAGGACCCAGTTGTTTGTGGAAGATGTCATGAGTTTGAAGAAGAGAGGTGCCAGTGAAAGGTAATTTTTGGGGTTTCTTCTTGCCAGTTCACAGATGACATTCACTGCTGCAGACTGGACTCCTTGGTGATGGAATTTAGGTTGGGGGGGGAACACAAATTATGCTTAACTCAAAAGCCTTTGCCCTCACATCCCATGTCAGTCTACACCCCAACACAGCCCCGCCTCTCTCACCAGGGTCAGGGTCCTCCAGTTTCTCCTTGAGGCGGGGAAAAGCCGGACGCAGGGACTCGGGGTACTTCAGGAACACCTTATACATGATCAGCACGGCCTTCTTACGGATGTAGGGCTTCGTGTGCGACATCTGCGACGGGGGTGGTGGAGGGAGAAAGGGTGAGAGGCCTGCCGTGGACAAGGAGCCATCTAGTCGGGCCCAGAGGAGTCAAAGGGGGCTCACCAGAGTCATTATGTCATTTGCCAAATCCCGGGCAAGGTCAGGGGTCACGAAACACGACAAGCCAGTCAGCGCCACGCCTGTATCGTACTGGTTAGGACTGCTGAGATCCTGATGGAGAGAGACAGCAGGGAACAGCATGCTTCAGAGCCAATGCCATATCTTGACAGATGGGGAATATGCAAATCACCCACCTTGCGTATCTGATTGGTGGTCAGCATGATGACATCAGTGCCTTCATGAAAACACTGGGAGGCTGCCAAGTAACCAATCCGCTGAAAAGGACGGAATGCGTTAAGCGAGAGAGGCCGAGGCAGACACTCATCTTTATTACCCACGGTGCAGTTCCCTTCCAACTCAACAGCCTTTTCTCACCTTATATGTGAACTTAGAGGAGCTCATAACCTCCACAATATTGAAGGCAGCCCAGCTGACGTCATAGCCCAACATCTGCAACTGTGAGCACACAAGAGGAAAAAAAGGACAAGTCATGCAAAGACTTCTACTCATTAATTAGTCCGTGCGCCTTTGGATTCTTTCAAATCAGTGTGTGATGCATGCTAAAAAGGCTGAACACACGAACCGGGTGTTAGGGTTGACAATCATATTGTGCAACAACTGCTAATAGTACTACAATTCAGTCTGCCTTCCATTCTCTGCTCAACCACTTTTTTTAAAGCATCTTTCTAATGGAGTGCTATCCCAACGAGGAAATTAGCATTTTATAGAGCGAGAGAGTGAGTGAGTGTGTGGGATAGTTTTGATAGTTTGGCAAAGCTTAGCAGGTTTGCAATGCTTTTCAATCAGAGAGCAACTTTGAGCAACACCATAAAAATCTAGTTTAGAAAACAATGCGTAACATTAGTTTGTTCGTTACGTAGAAAAATATACTAATTTTATCTTTGAAATCATTAGTTTAAACGTTATAATGTAAATTAAGATTGCAGCTAGAAGCACAGGATGATGAAGTGGTTGGGCAAGCAATCCATTAAAGTGGTGCAAATTGTAATATTTGATTAACTTTATAGGGTAGGTGAGTGAATAATGTGGCGATTTCATGGTGCCAAGGGGCTGGATGCCAACTCCTCACATATGTAAGCTTGCAGACAGCGTTGGCCTTGACTGCAATGTTGTCCTGCTTGAGCTCCTGTTTGATCTCATCAATGCAGGTGGAGATGTATTTCGCCTGGAGGAAAGGAGAGGGATGGGAGGATCAGACGCAATGAAAACAGCCCGGTTTATTTTGATCCTTTTTTCATTCCATACCATATACTTGATTTCATTAAATCCTACAAAAACACAAGTGTAAACAGTATATCTGATATCTTTGTATTTAATATATAGCCTAGATTCTAACATTTCAACCAACAACGGCTCATGGTACAGAGAAGTGAACAATCCAATCCAAATCTTCTACAAGAGAGCATAAGCTTTTTTTAATTGACTCAATTCACACACACACACACACACACACACACACACACACAAGTCTGGTGCTTTTTTACACAAATGTAGTCTTTCAAGTAAATTTTTTGTCTTCTGCATTAGTATGCCATTAGAAACGTTTTTTTAGATGTCCAAACATTCATTTTCTGAAAGAAGAACAAGGAATTCTGCCACAGATGGTATGGTCTCCACAGAGCCCTGGTCACTGTGTATCCAAAGAGACTTTGAAACACAGGGCTGCAGAATCAAAATGTCATGTGTTTTCAGTCATGGGACAGCAAAGTGACAGGGGGAGTAAAGAAAAAAGGGGTAGAGAATATAAATTAGCACCGTATGGAACGCTGCTCTCTATCAAACGAACGAACAGACCTCCGACAGGTTTTTGCAGTCACAGTCATATCCACTGATAATTATTCAGTCCCCGAAATACTAACTGGAGCGGACTGTCGTTACAGAGGCAACCTCAGCATTGACACCCAGTCCAGAGTCCTGCCTTTTCTCCAGCCTGGCTAAAATGAGAGCATGCTAGCACTGGTACCTACCTACCCAGACCTTAAACAGAGTCATGGGCATTTTGTTTCATAAGGTTTAGAATCCTATTGCTAGACAATGGGCTCTTTCTCTGCCAAATCTAGAGCCCCATGCCACCCCCTACCACCATCACTCAATTACTAACCTGAGCTCATTACAACATCTGATTTAATTTTTTATATATATAAAACACACACACACACACACATTCACCCCGAGCAAACAGCAAAGACTGGCTATTAATGCATACACACAAAGTGCATCCTGGGATAATTAATATTTCAATGAGCGGGCTTATGTTGCCAAGAGGAAATATCACCCTATCTGGTTGCGTGGGGTCAAGTTACAAAATGATCGATTGCAGGAAGTGTCGGGACAATATAGGATACCGAGGGCATATGACCATGACCGTATAATTTCATTCTGCATTACAAAACCCTGCAGAGAAACTAGACTTGCTCTTCACTACGAATCCATATCTTGTTTAACTAGCGTAGGATTCCAATTATAAGAAATGGCATTTAGATTATGATTTACCTCGTTATTAGAGCACTATACATAGTGCATAAAAAACCCTCAATATCTAGTTTGTACCATTTAAGATTCACTTATCGCTTATCATTACAGTAAAACAGGGTTATTGTTCACTACCGTTGTTTACATTTCAGCTTCGTATGGGACTAACATATGTATTTTTTTTCCTTTTCACATAGAATTATATTTTTTAAGGTAAATGAATAGCAAATTACAGAAATATAAGAGTACGAGATCATAAGCTAACTTATTAAGCACACAATTTAACTTGATGAAGTGGATAGCTGGAAATTACCTGAATAAATGTAAAAAAACAGAAGTGAAATTTTTTTTTTTAGAAATACAACTTTAAAATACACACAAATATAACAGAATGTTTGATTAATACTTGTTCCGAAGGTTGTTTCTGCGTTCTCAAAGAATAACCTATGAAATACAAGTAGTTTGCCCAAAAGTGACGATCAGAACAAACTACTAATTTATCTATGCAAGCAAAAAATTTAAAAAAAAAATGTATTAATGAATATTTAAAAAATCAAGCTAATTTACTTAAATCTGGTACTCAAATGAATAAACCTGGAACAGGCAGTTCCGGCCTTCAAAGGTCAAAGCCTGTAGGTGTTAGGCCTAGCTCTTCCACACCTGTCCTTGTGTTCTAGATGTGCATCAGTTTATGGGATGGAAACTATTCAGCACACTGACAATACACATTATTTTTTTCACTCTAGTTCCCTAACAGTAACAAGGACTCAATTCCGCTAATATCACTGATGTAATGATGCCTTTTTTTAACCCGTTAACAGTCTGACAAGACCGTTGCATCGATACAGCAGGTTTATACTTCAGCTCAGATTTACACTGCCCTCTATTGACATAACAGCCTCAATTCGGAGTTTTACTCTAGCATGCAAAACCGAGATCAACATTTGCCGTCTCCACACCAAGATACTGGAAAAGAACACATAGGTTCATATTTTCTTGTCGGTTAAGGGAGAAACGTATGTATGGAAACAAAAATAAAGATTTTAAAATATAAGTTATTCATTCATATATAGAAGGGTGTCTTTAAAATCGTTTCAGAATGGCTTTATCAACACTGACTCGCTAAACAACGGGTTTATTTCGCTAGATATAACCATGCTCATACTCCAACAAAAACAGGTAAGCTTTGAGGGAGAAAGGGATGGTGGGATAACGGACTTAGAACGGGATGTCATCCGTAACCAGTTCAGTAATCTGAATGGGAATTCAACTACATCGAAGTGCGATATATAGCTGTCCGTTATTTTGCTGAAGGTGTAAAGTGCACTGTCACATCGGTGAAGTAATCCTTCAAACAGTGAGAAAATGGCACTGATTGGACTACTATAAACGGCGGAGGAGAAGCACCAGTCTCTTCGTAGAAATAGAAGCGTTATCATCACGGGGGCCTAACCCACAATTTCAATATTCCAGCATAACAGGGATTAGTCTTCGAAGCAATCCAAACCTAGCAATAGGTCAAACTAAATAAAACAAACCAAATGAAATACCCATGCACAACGCTCAGAGACTAAGGGTCTCATATTATTATCTAGTTAGGTCATTTCACAATTTGTAATTGTAATTACCTATAACCGATAACTGCTAACGGTATACAAATGAAACCTGACATTTTCAACGGATAACGAATTTAGAATTCGCAAACCAACCCTACCACTCGAGCAAAAAGCCGGCCCGGGAGTTAGATTTTGTTAGTAAACCAATAACAGCTAGCAGCACTGCTAATATAAGACACATGATCAGCAAGGTAGAGGTGTCCATTGTTTTTTTTACATTTTTTATAGATAACCTCCACACGAACGAAACTGTTATTGCAGTAGAATTATTTACACAGGGGTATTTAGCTAGCTGCCTTCCTAGCTAACACTTCAACGCACAGATACACAGAACATTGTATTTTACCCACGAATAGTGCTTTCTATTATTATAATACATATACCAGTCGTACCTCATCTTCTTTGTGATTCCTTATGCCACGTACGAGGTCCTGCAGGTTTTTGTCAAACATCCTATCGATGCTCCCTTTAACCATCTTCAGAGCCATGGCTGCGGGAGTGTGTGGGTAGCCTTCTTGCCCTACTGCAGAACGGAGCGGCAGGTGGGATTCCAATAAGAGAAAGCCTGCCCGCTGGACAATCTCTCATCCACGCTAGTAGCGTCTTCACAGTGGGTACCACTTTCTTAACCTTAGCCAGGGGAAAGGAGGCTACAGGAGACTTCAGCAGACTCAGCTAGGAAATGGCTGACAAAATGGCGCCCAGGTCAGCTGACTCACACACACACACACACACACACACACACACACACACACACACACACACACAC
>JAOYSI010000028.1:1059765-1078142 GCA_025775065.1 Hiodon alosoides | reverse complement strand
AAATAAGAAAAAAGATATTCTATTTACCACGCGTAGCTTCAAGGTGACCATGATGTATCAGGAAAATGTAAAGGAAATATTCCACCACATGCTCACGTACACAAAGAACATGCAGATGACTACAAAAAGCTAAAGATTCTGCAGTGATCCCCAGAGCCATGCTTTGTACTAAATGCTTCTCAACACTGTCACCCATGGGCCCGGCGAGTCTGAGCGAACACAATGGAATCGACAGATGGCTGAAAACACACCAACTGTTTTGACGCTATTAAAAGCTGTTTGCATCAGCTTCCACTGTTTCATCTACCACACTTTGTTGTATGGTCCAGACCACATTATACTGTGGCATGATGTGTGCTATAATGTGCACAGTTTGCTGAAGAAGTATGTTAAGGTGCTAAATTGTGGAAATGAAAAAAAGCAGCAAAATACTGAGGGCACTGATGAATGTACGCAAGAACATTTGGTCTCCACCCTGTAGAAAGGTTGATACCTCATTGGAGAAGAGGGTGTCCATCTCCCCTACTTGGATAAAAGCTGCGACTGCAGAGTGATGGACACCTTGAACATGCTGACCTTCCTCCTCTGGACTGTAGCCTTCCATGCAGATGAGACAGAGACAGATGAAGATATTACTGATGGGACGCATTTTTGCGGCGACGGGCTAAATGAATTTTGGCAGTCGAGAGCCTGCCCTCTAACAGTGAGAAATTGATCCTGACACCGAGCACTCCATGATAGTCATGAGAGAACAGACCTGTCTGGCAGGAAGACCATAGATTGCCACCTCTCGTGAGTGCACTTCCTTTATAGGTAATCGCGTCTGTTTAGCATGTTTGATTGTAGCAAGGTAATTGTTTATTCAGTTTGAATATCGTGTTCATAGCAATATTATTAATGTCATACATATATAGCCCTCTTTGATGATGATCACAAACATCGAGGAATTATGGCTCTATTATTGTTCTAAAGTGGCAAACAAATTTTTTATTAATGGTAATAATCATGTTGCCAGCTTGTCACTCTGCCACACTGTCACAAGGACGTGCTGCAATCTTCTCTTGGTACAGTACTGGCATAGAAACCATAGTTTCTGATTGTTTCAGAAACGGAGAGAACCGTTGATCTGCCAATAAATTCTGGGCATTAATCCAATCATTTCTTGCATGCTTTTTCAATTTTAATTGGTCAGCCTAGAATGGAAGCTTAAGTTCAGTGATATCAGATGTAACTCTGACTTGATACGAAATCTATATGGAAAATACTATCGTATGGAACAGATTTCTCAAGTACATGATAAGTTACACCTGCATACCCACCCAAGTTCTTCCGTACAGTACTTCAGTTCTTTAATAACAATTGTTTCTGCGTACATCTTTTGTTGTTCAAGTTTTTCATAGCTTATATTGGCCATCCAAAGATTATGTTTGTTTTTTTTAAATGATATTTATATATATGAATTCCAGTGCCCCATTCGCGCATTTGGTGTAAAAATGGCCAATCTATGTCTGATATGATTAAGGCACGGCCAATTGTCTGTAATAGACAATTATTCATTGATGTTATCTATTTTTTAATTTGGAATCGACAATTCATTGTTTTCCCCCCAATTGTCTGATGCCAACATTCACAAATTGGATGTTTTTGGGTAAAACCGGCACATTTAATTAATTGCAATTGCTCTTTCTGGGGGGTTGCCTATAGTTTGTGTGGACACTGTAGTTTTCAAACTGTTAGTTTGAAACTTTGAAAGAGCCAGTTTTTTCTGGGACGCTAAGACATCACAGAGATCTCCTTGTTATTATGGAGAATTTCAGCAACATATGCTGCAATGACAAACCGCAAAATTGGATTGCATTTGATAAGGGTATATGCTTTGCAACATTTTGATAGAAGCAGCTGCTCCTCGAACATATTGTAATTTATGTTTTTCAAACAATCCAGATTATTTAAATTGTTTTAAATATTTGCAAAGCTCTCATATTAGTTACTGCTGCATAAAGATTTAGCCTTTTTATGTATTATTTCATCGTATACTATTATGCTGCAAGTTATGGTGTACAATAGAATGGACATCAAATGGACTAAGATAACTTTTAAGTAACTTATTTCTTTTTGCTTGTGAAATGTCTCCCTTCAGGTCAACTGTCAGTCCTCAGCGTTCATGGGAGCCTGGAAGAGGACTCCTGTCCCACTGCCGGTGCCATCACACCCAGACAGGTAACAGCAGTGGGCACATTTCTCTACTGCACCTCGCCCCTGTTAGTTCTGTCAGTTCTGTCAATGGACCAGTTTCCTATGAACACAGGCTAATGCAGGGCACAGTTGATTTTGTTAAAAGATTTGAATGACAAATGTAAATCCTGATCAACGAATATACCAGAACTGTAGGACCAAGCAAGGCTTTGGAGCCTGGGTGGCCGCTAGCCTTATCCCACAACCTGGCACTGCCGGTGGGATCTCAGCTGCTCTGTGCTGTCAGCATGAATTAATGAGAGAATAAACAGGGCTTAGTCAGCCAAGGTGCAGAGCAGGACCATCACTTTCATTCTGGAAAGTAGTAATAAACCATCGAGATTCATAATTCCATAATCTAGTAAAACGGTTCGCTCAAACTGTAAGCATCACATCGTGGCAGGAATCTATTCCAAAAGATGCGAGCAAATGTATAATAAAGCACAATGCAAATATGAAATACTGAAAAACTCTGAATTAATGCATGCATACTAACTGTAATTCCTGTAGTCAAAGTAAGTGAGCAAAGGCAACCAAACGGGGAATCTGTACTAGACCTCGAGGAGGTGTGCCCTCTGGTGGTTGTGAAAGAAACAGCGTTAGCTTTCAGTTATGTCTTCTGTCCTTATTTTTTCATACACAAACCAAAATGCTGTTCTCCATGCAATATTTAAACAGTTGCCATTAACTTCTGTGATTAATACTGTCTGCATTCCAAAGTAGTTCTTTGTAAATTGTTTCCATTTGGGTGGTTCATGTCCTCATTGTGGACTGGTTTTTATGTTGGGTAGTTAAAAATTATATGGAGTGAAATGTTATACTGAAGCGTACATAAATAAGCTTAAACTCAGTCTATACACGGAAATGACAAAATTCCCAGGTGTGATTAAATTGCACCTATACACTGTGTGAAAGCTTTTTATCATCACGGGGGTCATTACGGAGGGCGGAGCCTATCCAGACATCCCAGGGTCAGACAGAGAGGCTAAGAGAAAATTGCCAAGCTCCTTGGACACAACAACAGTTCATTTTGAAGCATTAATTCATATAAACATATATAATGTCCCATAGGTTTAAAGAACTTCTGAAAAAATCCCCTAGTTTTAAAAATAAAAATGTGTTGCCTATTAGTTATTAGGTATAAAAATGTTAACAAGAATAATAACCGCATAAATAAAAAAGGCCTAATTAATTGTTTTTCCAATAGGTGTGAATTAAAAAAAATATGTGTCTTTAATATCTAGTTTGTTTTCAATACTAAGTAAACTCGAAAGTAATGTGTCTTTCTGAAAGATATGCTGTTCACACATCAATAAAATGGTCATAAATGCCACAAGGTTATACTTATTAATGTAAGCATTGACAGTAATAAAAATAGTACATACATAATAATATAAATAATAAATCCCTACGTATTAATCCCTAAAATGTCTTAACTTTGTCTGATTGGGAGGAAGTGGTTAAGGAATTATACGTTGAATTTCAGAGCTGAAATTCAGAGTGCTGTTTCAATTAATAAATGTTTAGCTGTATAAATGGATTAAGTGTAAAATTGTGGTATGAAAGTAAAAATGAACGGATGAAATAAAACAATGTAATGAGAAAGAAATCTGAATCTGACAATGGGAAAGCAAAATCCAACATACTGTTTTTCTATTTATGCTATTCTGTCAGTTAATAAGAACATCTTTAAATTTACCATCAACATTTTTTCCCACATTTCATTGTGGATAATCCCATTCACTCAAAAATATTTTAGTAGCTTGAGACGCTGTATGCATTTAAATCTAATCTTGTGCTAAAATTGTAGTTTTTTTTAAATTAAAATTTTAATTTTGTTTTTCCAAAAAATAATCAGACATAGAGACATCAACCATGAATGGTTTTCAATCCTACAATCAAAAAGCATACCCTAGTCTCCAAACTATTTTAGTTTTATTCTATATTGTTAAACAGACAAAAAAAAACAAAACAAATCAACAATAAAAGCAGCAAATTATATGAAATGTATGTCTACAATGAATCCACCTTTTTATGTTTATCACCACACACTTCTTAAAAAATCCTATTGCACAACGTTCTTTTGTTGTCAATAAATAATTTATAGATTGAGGGTAGATTTAGCTACATTGTACTTTAGGGGTTTGATAAACATAGTTCCACTGGAAATGGTATGTGTCATTTGCAAAAGGATAGCCAATGATTTCTTTGATACTCCTGGCTGTATGCTATTGTGGTTTTCTCGGATTAATTTCCTCAGATGAAATAGAGTTGTACTCATCAGTCCCCCGAGTGCAGTGTGCAGCTGATCCCCTGCCAGATCCTGTTCCTGTGACATGCACCGGAAGAGCAGGGAAAGGCAGGGCCACAACACAGCCGAGGGATTATGCCCAAAAGCATACCCCTAATGACTTGACAGGGCCCTGGTGTCCGGGTCCGTCCGGGGCCAGTGTTCACGAGCTAGCGCGTCTCTCACGAGGCCAGGCGCTGGGCTTCCTGTTTTGCTCTCCTGTGCAGCTACACATCCTGGCCGGGGCTGCCGTCAGCTGCAGGATTTGTCCACAACCCATCCACCCCCCTCCCCTGGGGCTCCCCTCCCACCAAGAACCATTAAAGTGCATGTCCAGCGCTAATTCCTGTTTTACTTCACACCTGCACGCTGCTGTCATTCTTCCCAGTACTGCAGCTTTAGAGGTCGCATCCGCCACTAGCAAGGCTAATTAACAGCCTTTTAGCGCTGAAGAAGAACTAATATTGGCAAGGAACTGTGAATAAGACCAGAGGGTAGGGTTGTGTATTTGACCCTAGCTTTAGCGCTATTAAAACCAGCCCCAGGAAAAATGTTTGTCTCCCCTCCATCTTTGGACAAGATGAACGGATGGCATAGAGAGTGGAATTCCTCTGGTTACTCCTAATGCAGAATTTGTTCAGTGAAATATCTCAATTAACCTTGCTCAGTGAAGGTTATTTTGTGACCAGTGATGCCTTTGATAGCAGTTTTGAATGGTGATTGTGTTAGCATTTATTTTTAATTGAGTCTCAGTCGAGATTTAGAGCTGACACATTTTTACTTTTCATGCATTTGAATGATATTATACAGCATAAGGTATCAATGAAGATATCAAATGTAACTTTCTACTTTTCTACTACTAAATAGTACTACTCCGGACACAAAAGTTTGTTTTTAAACAAGTACCATGATAAAATGTCGATAACAAGAAAAAAAAAATGAACACAAATGAACTTTGCTCACCTTTTTTGAAATCACAACAGTGGTGACCCATTGTTTTCAAATACAATTCTCATTGAATAAAATATGTTGCCTTTTGTTTCACCGCTGTGTCTGGTTGTCAGTGCCAGTCGTGAATGTGCCATCACCACCATTAGACACCAGACTGATGTTATTTCCTGTGGATGTCGCATCACATCCATGGCCCTCCCGGACACTTGGCCCAACTAATCTATCAACAATAAAGGAAAAGCGCAGTACTTCAGTGTTGTTAAACCACGAATTTGTCATCCAAGTCCACGTTTACTTCACAGAGCTGCAGTAGGACTGACTCCAGACCGAAAACATCACCAGCTGAGATCGCACCCTTGATCTGAGCTATCCAGCAGTGCAGTGTTAGCTTTAGCTGTCACAAACTTTTTTTAAATGTAAAGCTTTTGGCTATTTGGATAAGCAAGATGGCTTCAAGATTCTCAAGAAAGCCAGAAATAGATTAAGATCATGTAAGGCAGGTTTGCTCTTGTTAAAGGCACCAGGTTGATACGTGTGTTGAAGTATATTACGAGCGGCCTTATTGGTAGATTTACAGGGACTGTAGAATTGTATTGTTGCCGTTTGCGTAAAGATAAGAGCTATAACTGATCATCAAGTCTTACATTTTACATTTACATGCTGTAGTCTTCATCTCAGTCATGCTGTCAGCTATTTATATCTGGATGAAAAAGGCCTTGGCTCATGAATAGTGGGTTTTTTTTTTGTGTGAGTTTGAGATTCCACTCTTGGGCCACTGCGTCAGGCCTCTGTGTGAGAAGGGTAGTGACATTTCCCTGTGGCGTGGGAGGCACATAGGATGACACCTACATCCACCCACACCGAAAAGGAAGTCAAGATCAGACCACAACAGGAAAGTGGACCAAAAAAAAACAAAAAACTGACTATCTATTTGCACATTAAATCACTTCCTACGGGCCCTCTTTTGACCTAGCAGAGGTTTAGCATAGGGCAAAGTTCTTAGGGTTGTTAGAGTAGTGGTCTTCATCAGTGAGCTGAACTTAAATAATTTTTTCTGTAAACTGCAGGTTTTTCAAAAGCTGTATTTATTTTGCATATTGGAATTTTTTTTGGACTTTTTTTAGTCAATATTAATGCCTATGCCCAGTAATGACTAAGTTGTTATTAAATAAGATGTTTATACTTTCTCTGTGTTTAAAATTCTCTCCGGTGTGCTCTAATGATAATGAAAACTGCTGTTTTTTCTAACAGTGCATAATTTATACGCATTTATATTTCATAATATTCATAACAAATGTAGTTATAGAATCCCTAATTTAGATGAAAACTAAATTTATTTTTTATTCTTTGGGTGAATGGATGGAATGTGGGAGTTTCACGAAGAACGTGAAAGGCAAATAGCAATTTAACTTTGCTTTGTTTTTTTAAATGTTACTTTTTATCTGTATCTAATTTATAAATGGACTTCTATATCAGTAATTTCTTTGAAACACTTAAACTGAAAGATTTACTCTTCAAATACACTGCATTGCATGACAGAGAAAGGTGGGTTAACCATTTTTAAACATCAAATACAGTAGATTATTGGAGAGATAATAATGAAGTTGGTTAAAATTGAATGTGATTGTAGAAATTTGTGGTAGACTAGGGTAACTGTATTTAATAAACATATTTAAAGAGCTACCGAAAAAGCTATTGAGACTGGAGAGTTCTTATTTGTCATACATTCCACAGCTGGGAATTAAGGGAGGTGAAAATAATGTGATTAGCAATAGAAACACAAATAGCTGATGTAAAAAAAGAGAAAATGATATCGATATATATACTCTGCTTTTTCAGTTTTTATATGATGGTATCCTCAAAGCACGCAATAAAAGCAGGACTACCTTCTTTCCTTCGAACATCTTCCTGTTTACTCCTGAATGAAAGTCAGAAATCATTAAATGTGAGTGTCATTGATGGTAGATTGGAAAATGGCTGTCTGCAGTATAATTAAAAACCACCCAATGTATTATATTTTCTGGACAGGTGTGTTTCAAAAGTGGTAGTGGATTTAAAGCTGGAATACTGACACAATTACATTTTACAGTTTGTTTGCCTTAAAGAGTGATGTAAATGTTTAATTTAATAGCTCACAATCCCTGCAGCACAGATCTCGTGAAGAAAGGCAGGGTGGAGTTTTTGGTCCCTTGGTGTAGTCGTTGTAGTGGGTTCTGGTTTGTAGATTAGAAAGTATCTCTGCTCTCGTCCGTTATTGATGATGTTTCCCTGTTGTATGTGTGTATATTATTTATGATTGCTGAATTGTGACATGCATATCAGAAATGTTTGTCAAGTAGCCTCCAACAAACAGATTGAAAATTATACACGTCATGATTTTATTTACTTGCAAAGCACAAAAGCAAAATAAAACAATTGATTAATTCCACTATTTTCACATTATTTTGGCACATTGGAATACAATTAGATGCAGGATTGCCATGTTATAGTTATGTAAATATATATCTATAACATGGCAACTATAACTGCTTAAATATACGTTATGTTTATAGTTAAGCAGTTTTCTTTCTCAAATGCCACATTGGGATGTTATTGGTTGTAATCATAGCTTTGGTTCCATTAAAATAAAAATACACAACAAAAAGTATGTGAACTGCTTGTTGAACATCTCATTCCAAAATCATGGGAATTAATATGGGAATATGGGAAGGGAATTAATTCCCCCCTTTGCCGCTATAACAGCCTTCCACTAGTTGGAACATTACTGCGGGGACTTCCATTCAGTGACAAGAAAACTAGTGAGATCGTACTGCATGGTGATCTTAGGCTTGTGTGCAGTGCCACAGGAGGTATATTAGGGATGCAAATCCAGTTGTGCTGGCCCGTGATGCCACCAGCAAGACTCTGGCCCATTCCCGCTACTGAACCATGCCTCGGAACAGAAGTGGTCTATGGGTGATCCACAGAGAGTACCTGAGGTGAGAACCCACGCATCGTGGGTGCTCTGAGCCCAGCATTTCTGGTAGTTTTGGGTAAAAGGACCCAGAACTTGTGGCAGCAAAGCCTTAGGGTTGCTGCTTCTCCATAGGAGGAGGAAGTCAACCTGGTCTGCAGCAATTGCAAAACAGAGGAAACAGCCCTCAGCCAGAAAAAAACAGAGCACAAGGGCTGTACCTAAGGCTGTTCCTGAGGGCGCCATTGTGGCTTAGCTAAAGGTATATTGGACCATTTCTTCTTGATTGAAATCTAAAAACTAAGCTGAGTTTGACTCCCAAGCCTCCCTGGATCACCTCAAAAGATCATTCACCACAGGGCCAAATGTGTGGTCTGGCGTGATAGGCTTATCCAGAAGGATCAACTTGTTGGCGTCCTACAGATTGGCTTGTGAAAGCCACAGCTAACAGCAGCCTGCCCCCAGAAGGGCCATGTTCCTGCCCTTTGCTTGGCTATTGAGCTTTGTCAGCTTAAGTTAATGCTTATTTACCTGCTGAGGTCTCTCAGCTGATTGTAGCTAAGCCCACCCACAGCTGAAGCCAACATGGATGGGTAAGCTCCCAGAGCGTTGCGGTAGTTTTCCAGATGGGCTAGGAAAGCGCTGGATGGATGTGACCATGATAACAGCAACTCCTGCCAAATATTTAAGTGAATAGGGGAACTTCGACAGTCGCAACAGGCTGGCCATCGGAGAAGCTCCCAGATGAAACCTAACATAAGTGGTGTGAGCTATGAAAGCAGAGAAGGCATCGCCTACCGCATCTCCTAGCTCCTGGAGCTCCTCCCAGATCGCTTCCAGCAAAGCCGGCGGGATTGTCCACTCACCATCCAAAAATGGGAGCGGGCCCAAGAGGCACCGCTGCTGAAGCTGGGGAGTCTGAAGCCAAAGAAGGACGCCGGGACGCTCTCTTTGTAGGAATTTTGAGCAATTCTCAAAAAGCGAGGTATCCTGCAAAGCCCAATCTGCGTGCTAATGCCCAAGGCAGTGCATGTAGGAGTAGTGGCCATCTGTGGAAGATAAACACTTAGGACACCCCACATACGTCTTACCTGCCATCTTGCTAAAACGGAAATGCACTTGAGAGAAGACACATTCACGTTAAGGTCTCTACAAATGTCATTACATCAACACTGTTGATGCTGAGGTCAACGCTTACTTTGAAAACATCTTCATCCATATTGTGAACAATAAAACTCTATAAGTGCCGAGGACGTCAAAGAAGTAGAGGATGTTTGAAGTGTTGAGAACCGTCAATATTGGATCTGTCAAAATCAACTGGGTGAAATATGTCGTACTCAAAACTTATGAAGAGTTCTACAGATCGAGGTAAGCCAACCATGAGCAGGTGTGTCAATACCTAAAGATACAAAATGCAGGTAAAACATATGCAGGCATACCAACTTGTTAAACAAGTAGTTTACCCAAGAGGTATGGCTTTCACACAGCTGAAACGATTTTCTCCTGCTGGAGACTAATCCGAATAACAGTGATGCAGCGCTGAATTCACTCTTCTCTGTGGAGATGCACAGAAAACCACCCTGGGAAGGACAACTACGCAAGTCACATGCTTCGGCAGGCATACAAGGCCGCAAGCACTGTTACCAGCAAAGAAACTAATTTTTTTCTCTCCAAAAATATCTAGCAACTACACAGGATTTTGTACAGGTTCATTTTTTATGGCAAAACATTCAAAGCTACTTGGAGCACTCAGCCTCCAAAGCTCAGCTCTGTACGTCTGAAGGAAAAGAGTTTGGGAGTCTGAATCTATGTGCTTTTATAATATTAATGATGCTGGACGTCAGATGAGCTCTGGCAAAATCTGCTATGTATGGAATAATCCATTAGTCATGGTTCTTATTTGGTATTTGAAAGGGAACTAGCATTTGTAGCTTCAGATTAATGCAGTATCCTTTTATTTTACATCCTATGCAAACACAAGACATATAACATGTAATATTCCTAAAAGGTTCATTTGTTCATTCTCCTTAATCTTTTACCAGGTTTTGTGGTTTCACAATAGTTACTCATAGTCCTGCTACTATTTCAGAAGGATTCTTCTGGTACAAACAGCAGTTAGGGATATGCCTGCTGACAGACTGGTAGGCACAGTTAAAAGGGAGCCGTGTAATTCTCCTGAGGATCAGCATCAGCGCTGCCTGGAACTTCCACCACTCAGCACCGTACTCAGAGGACCCTGCCCTTTCTGGAGTCGGGTTGCAGCCGCAGCAGGACCCCCCCGGTGGGTCTCCGAGCTGTCTCTGATTGCACTTAATATTGATCAGATACACCTGCTGCACCTCTGGGCTCGCCCACTACTTCCACCTCTTTGCTTTACTGTGCAATGGGTGGATGGACAGAGAGGCGATGGTGGATTTAAATGAGTGTTGCTTAAAAATCAGAGCAGTTGGATAAGAATACCACTAATGAATGAGGACACATTGGCCATTCGATTCACCCATCCTAAATGCTAGAAAGCAGTCTTGGCAGGGTTGGATTCCTTTTTAATATTTAATTATTTCATCAGACCTCTGTATAATACTTTTCTCAACTCAAATAGCATAATTTTCCCTTTTAAACCACATACTTCTGGTGGACAAAACTGAATGACAAACCTAACGAGATTGTCACCCTTATTCTAAATAACATATAGTATATAAAGCTTAATAGATACACCGGGCAAACGGTGCCCTTCGTCCAATGTTGCACATGGTTCTGTTTGCCTCTCTTTATACCAGTGGCTGCCCAGGACGGCAAGCTCTTATGCCGAGTGGCTGCCACAGGTCAATGACAGCTTGACAGGCTGGTGTTCCGGGTGACAAGAAGCAGCTCCACGGGGCCCAACAGATGCAAACCAATATTCCCCCGGCTCCTTTCCCATTCCCTTTGATCGCAACATGCTCGCTTATGATGTGCTTTCACAGTAAGCATGTCATTTTCATTTAAGAGAGAGGCAGCCTCAGATATCAAGTGGCTGCTGTTGGGAAGCAGTCTTGGCTCCAAAGTACATAGAAACTGCTCGTCTCAGAGGAGCCGGCAGCAGACAAAATAAATGATGTTTCCCATTACCTATCTCTTGTTGTGAGCAGCTGTTTATCTGAGAGACGCCAGGATTCTTCACTGTTAAAAAAAAAAGGAGAAAGGGAATAAAAGCAAAACTCTTCTTCTTGGTCCTCAAGGATTTCTTATTGATCATCAAGGTTCTTCTATTAGGGGGTCCTCATGCAGATCACAAGTTAGTTCTGCAAACTAGCATCAAATGCATCAATTTTATTTCAAGGACATTTCCTTGTACTGACAGTGCATCATAAGAGCTGTAATGTTGAGTTTTGAGTTTTTGGAATTTGGAACCTTGCAAATGTTAATGTTTTAAATGTTTGGAATGATCCATTGCCAACATCAAGATTAGTAACGTTGCCAACATCAAGAGTAGTATTTCATTGGACATTACATTTATTTTTGCAAATTAATCAGTTGATTGATTTAAACAGTTATATAAATGGAAACCCATTGAGTATCTCTCAAAATAATCTTTTTTGTTGAGAATCCAAAATAGTTCCTAATCTAAGTGTCCTCTGCTCTTGAACTAGAATTGAATTAAACATTCTTGATTAAACATCTCTGTTGCATTATCCTGATGCTATTTTGTTGTATTTAATTTCATTTTGGTGCTGCATACAGCCTAGTTCTATACCCCTGTTCATAATTTCCGTAGTCTATCACAGGGCCACAACTCAGGGCTGCTGGGATATGCACATGAAGAGTGTGCAAAACTCTTGCAGTGTTCATTCATTATTTTCAGTGTATGCAAACGTTTTGCCTGCATGCAAGTGTGTTTGACTAACCAATTTAAAAGACTGACCTCTATGTTGGACAGAATTTGAAATCCCTATAATATCAGTGGGTTCCTCATTTAAGATTGCGCTCATGTCTGTCCCGTACTACTGGGTCTTCTAGTTCATTCATAGTTTCCATTATGTAAGAAAAACTTGCCCTATTACCCCCTATTTTTCAAATATATATCAAAGGACCAATGCAGGTCTATCGAGTATACTGTCCTTTTATTAGCCTTCCCCATGCATTCCACTACTAAGTCTGACTGCTGTATTGGTAAAAATGACACAATGATATGAAAACCTTGGATGTACTTCACTTTTTTATTGTATTAATATAGGTGATGATTTAGGTTAAGAAGAATAATTGTCAAAAGACAGGGTTAAAATCTTAAATGCATATAGACACCCGTTCCCTTTTGCTGTCAATCAGTTTCACCAATGCATTGATATGACTAAAAAAGCAACACGGCTAGTTGTGTCAGTGACAAAAGTGGCACCTCGAGGGGACGGACATTCAGGCAGCTTGGTGGCAGCAGCCGTGGACCCCCGAGGCAGGAGGGAGGCAGTGGCAGCGACTGCAGCTGTGCCCCCTGGCTGCTCTGGCAACTCATGGGAGTGCTAACCTTGGCCAACTTCCTTTTGGTGGTAAATGGCAACCACCCTTTGGGGTCTTCACGCCATGACCCTGCTCGATCCATGGGCAAATGGGCACCAGTGCAATCTTCAGAAGTAAATTTTTATTTTTTATTTTCATTTGGAAATGCAAATTAGTTTAGTTTTTTCTCCCCAATTGGGAAGGGCTATCCCAAAGCATCTTTGCTTGTCGTTATCCAGTTGTCCAATCATGTTTTCCTTCCAGCCAGCCGTGTCTATTCCACTACCTACCTTTCCTATCTTCCCACATGGGAGGTTTGAGCACCTTTACCGATTAAGTTCCTTTAGGTGGCCTACATGAGAAAAAGTATTTTAATAATTTTATTCATTATCTTACTTATTGATGTAGGGGTCAACTTTACTTTTACTTTACCTGGATTTTAAAATTTCAACTTTTCAGTGGAAGGAGTTGCATTTAATTTGTTTGCTTTTTATTTTTTTAAATTTTATATTGTTGCATAGTTTCTACAGATTTACTAGATTTGTTGGTAAAGATGACCAAATTAAAAATTCATATATGGGGGACTTCAATCATATACGGGGGAAATGAATCTCTCTTGCAAAGAAGACATTCAGATGACAGGAAATAAAATAAAAAGAGAAAAAGTCTCAGTGTTTTTAACAGGATGACATGTTTGAATTAGATGTTCTATCCCGTTCTCTAAATGGATTTCTGAAGTGCTTGTTTGTGTGGGGGTTTTCAATCGGACATAACCTTGAATCGTTTTTATGTGGAGTCTTTACAATTTAAGTGATGGCATAACCTGAAGAGAGTGAATGCATACTTTTCATTTTGTAGAATTGAAAATAAAAATATGTTTTTAAAGCCGTGGCATTGTCCTGGTAATTAATGGAATGCTGGGAGCAAGGTCCGGGTGCTTAAAAGTCTTAATGACTAATAAGTACGAAGAAGAAAAAACCTGATTAATGCTGTAAGGTTTTTATACGCAAAAGGCGAACATTTAAATGCAATGGCTGTGGCCTTCAAATAGTTTCATTTAAAACAATCCATATTTGTTAAGGTCAGGTCTTTTACATAACAATAGCAGAACTACCCCTATGTTCAAACCATTTTCATTTCCCCCCCAAATGAAACATAACAGAAGTTAAGCATGTTATAATCTTACTGTCTATAAAAACAGTTTTTCTTAACTGATGAGAAACACTGCTTATTACTCCCTGTCTTTGCAAAAGTAGTCTGTTCTCATTGTAGATTTAATGTGCCAGCCCAGAGCCACATTATTTTATATGTTAGATATACATGGAAACAGAGATTTTGCTCTATGTAAACTACCGTTGGATGCATGTCTTATTAATTTTATATGTTATAAAGGTATAGTTATTAATAAAAAAATGGATTGTATTGGTGAGCAGTCCACAATAGAAGTGGGCCTATTGCTTGGAAACATAACTTTGTAGAAAACCGGTCTGAGGGAGATCAGGGAGACTCAGGCAAGAGGAGGGGCAGTTTACATGTTTTCATTTTTCCACACAAACATGATGATAAAAAAAAGTTCAAATAAAAAAACTGTTTTTTTTTAGTCGAAACCCCATTCTCTGGACAGCTCTGCTGTCTGTTTTAAAGTGCTTTAACTGTAGGGACTGAGAGTGGTCTTGTTGAGGGAACCACACTCAGGTGAGTCAAGTAGTCCATGGCTGTGGGTGTGGCCCCACAGGCTGCCTGTGGGCAGGTCTCCAAGCTGTGTGCCACACAGTTATAAAGGTTAGAATATCATTTCTGAGATAATGTTGTTTCTCACTGCATTTAATATACCACTTGTGATCATATACATAGACAGATCTTTTGTATGCTATAAGATTTTTTTTTTCTCAGTGATTTGTTTTAATGTAAGGTTTTGTGGACTCTCATAACTTATTATGTCTATGCAACCAGCATAAATGAATATCACGCCTTTACAGTTACCACCCAGGAGACCAAACCATATATCTGTTAAAGATGTTATATGTTAAATACACTTTTTTACTTGGAAAATAAATTTTTTATTTCATACTCCACAGTTAAATATTTGTGCTCCCTCACTGATCGTGCAACACACAATTTTGTGACAAATAAGCGTGACAAGTTCACAGAAAATCAACTTTTCTAGTTGTGTAGTGGTACCAATACAATATTGTTCTATTAAATATATATTATATATATTATATACATTATAAATAATATTATGTATTAATTAAGTGGAGCAAAGACAATTTCCTGGGAGGGTTTCAGAATTGATAAAAGTTAGAGATTTTACCAACTCTTATTTCTACAACATCAATACTAACATGTTGTGGGTGTGGTTCGTTCCACATGGTTGAGACACACTATTTACCCATGCAAGACAAATTAAAACCTTTTCTGTAATTGTCATTTTGAGCTATGTTATATCCCTATTTCCACTTTTGATTATTCTGTATATATTGCTTAAAATTAAATGTGTTCCCTGCCTTTTCCCCACAGGAGGCCCCTCCTAAACTTTTGGACAGTGCACAGGATGGGTGTAGCCTTCATGTACCCATGGAAGTGGAGGTGTCCTGCTTGCCTCTAAGCTCTACGCCCCACAACTTTTACTGAACCTTTACTGTCTCTCTGCAAGATATTTTGACATGTGTTTTAGTTAGGACTCTACTGAGATTTTACGGTATGTTGTGAAGATGCCATTTTGGATGATTTTGATGACAATTGTCCAGCATTACGGACAGATCTATTTGATGTATTTTCTTTCCATTGCATTCAAGTGTAAAATATGAATATGAAGAAATTATTTGATAACAGCAGCATTATGATATACAATTTTAAGCAGTTGAGATTTTGAAATGCCTTTAATAATTAATTATTATTGAATAAATTATTAAGTAAAACGATGTTTTATTAGATAACATGCAGAGTACAATTCATTAGAATTATTTATGTTTAAAAAAAAAAGAAAGAGAAGATCTGTGCTAACTGTTGGTCAAATAAAGCCTTTATTGTACTGATGTCAAATAACTGTGTCCCTTTTCAAAGACTCAAAAATCCAATGCTTGTTTTAATTTGTATATGATTTCCAGTACTTCCAATATGTTGAGTGTAATGTAGTACATTATTTTACTGCCCTAATATATTATGCCAGCTGTTAAAGTGAAAACTCACACACAATTCCTGTTCATATAAATATTAATATACACTAAAGTTTCCACAGTACGAACCAACACACATCCATGTGTGTGTGTGTGAGTACTGCTGAGGCATAAGTAAAAACCAGGAGTTCCAGTAGTAATATCAGACACTCTCATCTGGCTGCATCAGAGCTGCTAGCTGTAGTTTATTTGACACCCTGAAGTGCTTTACCAGTCCAAAACCAGGTTTTTACCATCGCTTGAAGGGTTGAGCATTTCAAAATACATTCAAAAATGAATGGGAAATTTTGTGATTCAGGCAACTAATACAGATACCAGTGGTCTTCGGAATTTGTTGTTACCTTCTGTTAAGGAATACCTTTTCTCTCTCCAGATATATATGTATTTAAACAAAAAAACAAAAACAAAAACAAAAAAACATTGAATTGGGCTTATTCATTCATTTAACTTATCATATTGATAATGTCACTATTCATTGTATGTCTGTGGTCCGAGTGTGATCCACAAAAATAAATAAATAATAATTACAGGGACCATTTATACATATATCAAATCTCAATGTATAACTTATAGACTCGAGGAATGTAAGCACAAACTTAATCACTTTTAACCTTGAGCATGAAACGTCAAAAAAATTAAGAAAGCGAATGTGTGTGTAACAACTATACACAAAACCTATACATTCATGGAAATAGTATAGAAAACTTGACAACGCTCATCATGCTTTATTTAAACAAGCTAAAAAGAAGACCAGAGAGGTTGCTTGACGTATATTTATTTATTGGAATATAAGGAAAATGTCCATCAGTTGAAAGAAACGCCTGGCCGGGAAATGATGCCCACGGAGTCATTCTGGCCATGAGGTTGGAGAGGAAGTAAGAATCGGTATGTTGAAGAGGTGACTGGTGAATACCCAAGACAGCTGCAGAACGCTCAACACGCATAATGTGGAGATGGCACAGATTGTCTGATCAGACCCAAAGGAGGAAAAAGATGTCACAACAAATTTAACCACAGATATAGCAGAAATGGCTCCTTTCAGTTTTCATTAAAAAACAAAACTAAAAACTGCTTGGAATGAACAATTAGTTAATGAAAGGCTGCTCTCCTAAAGTGTTGTAGCAACTCTTTAGACTTGACAAATGTCAACACAAAATTGTAAAAATAAATATTTAAAGTGAAAAAGGCCAAATTCAGATAGAAGAGCTTGTTTTCTGAGAGGATGTTCAAAACGTTCGTGACCGGTACGACACGTTGGGAGCAATGGCATTCTGGTTACATGTCATTTAATGATGTCTACAAAGTGTGATGAAAATGATGTCATAGCACAAAGAAAAACAGGAAGCCCATTCTATTAAACAGGTTCTTTCTTGGGATATTTCCATTGTATTCAATAATAATATCTGCTTTTTAAAAAATATATGTATAAACTGACTATATACTAATTACTAAGTAATGTCAGCCAACAACTAAAATTCGACAAACTGACAATGGGTAATGCAAATAACCTTATCAGACGCTGAAATATTTTTCTTCCCCCTTGAAAAGGTGTAGTAGTTCAGGGGTGTTATTGATTATGTTTTTTTTTATAACTACAGGACACGTGACAAATGTAGTCTTTGGTATAGAGGAAATTATGTGCATCTTATGTTTGAAATGGAGCCATTTATAATTATTGTAGAAAAGCGATGCAACAATCCGTCACATCCATGAACTTAAATACAATACTTGTTTTCTTTTAATTTTACAGTTGTGAGTTCCATAGACATTTAATTAAAATAACGGTGGTCATTTTTTAAGATCATTATTTTGTCCCTGAACTGCAGTTCAACAATACTTTAAACATGCTACAGTAAACCAAAAAAATTGGCTATGATGCCCCTTGCTTATGACATACACAAGGATGAAACAAAGAAGCAATACATTATCTTCACTTCTGAACTCAACCAGTGATATACAGTAAAAGTTAAAAAAAAAATTCTAGCAGAAGTGTAAAAAGCTGAAATAAAAACCTTAGCACAATATGAAAATTGATCTTGAGGCCAAGAAAAACAAAACAGCTACTAATTTAAATTAATTGAGATCCCTTTCTTGATTTTAGTGTCTCACGACATAATTAAGTAGTGTTTAAAAAAACTTTTTAAAAAAACTGTACACGACAAAAAAAAGGAAAGGAAAGCAAAGAAATTATTCAAGGAAATCATTGCTTTGAGATTTGCGTCATCACATTTCTTTCCCACAAAACCAAATAAATGTAAACACCTTTTTAAAATTTACAACATTAACACTTTATATATAT
>JAOYSI010000028.1:1033942-1056522 GCA_025775065.1 Hiodon alosoides | reverse complement strand
ATATATTTTTTTTTTTACATATCATAATTCACATCTGCACGGTTAGCTAGCATGGTAATGAAATAAGGCAAGACTCACATAACTGTGACATCACAAATTTATAATACTGATACTTAAGGTTTGTTTGCAACACACTGTTCTGCAGCAGGCTTTGGTCTTGTATGAACCGACAGAATTCCTCCTCCCAATACTATAGGGTCTTCCACTGTCCCATTTCTTTTTGTATTATAGGACAAATTTGTGAGTAAACGAGAAGGTCTTGTATATCTAATCAATGATGGGTGTTCTCTCTTATCATATGGGGAATATTAATGCAAACACAAAATATTAACCTATCAATGTTAAACATGTAAAAATCAGACTGGAAAAAAAAGCAACCAGCTTTCATGTGATAGTCATGTGACAATGTAGAACGTCAGAATAACACAAGGGACACAATTCCTGCACTTTAAAGTAACCGATTTCATTGCCCCTTTTTTCTTTTCTTTTCCATTGTTTCCATTGGGTCGAAATAAAAGTATGATCTCATCTTACCTCCTCTGTTCATCCCGCATTTGCGCCTTGAAAAGAAACAACGGGAAAGAGCTTCCTGCGTTTGTAGACATCCTAGAGAGATTCCCTCAAACACTGTACCAACATTGAGAATCATGGTCTGGTTCAATACAAAGCTCGCCAAACACTGGCATATTGCAGTTCTGTGAAAAGGACCACGAGGGGCAGTCCCTACCGAGCACTCCTCATTATTAAGTTCTCTGTGGTTTTGCTTGCTCTTTAGCTATTGTCCATACGTCCTGTTACATCACATTGATAGCCATTTGACTATTAAAAAATTGACATGTTAATTTAACATTAGAATTTTCAAACGTCTTTTCAAAGGTCAACCCAACTTTGTGCACATCTAGAATCAAACATCTGCAGTTTATTGACAAGAGTAGGAAAAAACCTATTGATTTTGTAGAGGGATGCCCGAGTTCCTAGCATTAAGAGAATCGGGTGCGAGGAAAAGATGGGCGGACAGTTTGGTTTCCTCAGAGATGTTTGGGGCGGCCAAGAGGGGAGGCAGCCTGTCTCTCAGGCCCGCTTGGCATGAAGCATCTCGATGAGAAGGTTGTTGCAGGGCACATCTCCATTTAGGTGCTTGTAGTAGAGGTACTCCTCAGCTTGCATGCTGATGGCTCGAATCTCTGGCAACCTCAGCAGGAGCTGGCCAAACTTGTCAGTCTGCTGAGGGTAGTTGCACATGATGTAGTCCAGCAGCACAGTGTTGACCTGCTCCTGGACGCTCTCAACCAGATGGAAGTTCTCCAGATTCTTCACGTCTGTGAGAAGAGCCAGAGACTGCTATCAGAACTTCACTGTGTAAATGACCGAAGAAGAAACGATCCATCCATAGAAATATTCAAGAACCGAAATGCAAGTTCTTCATAAAAATATTCTCCGTAATTTTTTGGCCCAGGAGAACTGCATCGAGAAGAATCATGTACATTCTAATCTCAGGGAAAAAGAAACTGGATGTAATCCAGAAACAAGGGTTCTGGATGGGGATAACATTATCATTGATCTTTGAGGTCCTTTCTTGGGTTTAAAACGATAAAATCAAAGAAAATTTACATTAATAGTTTTAATAATACTTAAACACTAATATTCATATATTTATAATATTGATTAATATATAGTACAACAACAAATAACATCACAAAATTAAAAATTATAACTATTAACACATCAAAGATCACCATCCTAAGGCACTGTTAAACCAGCAATGACAGCTGCAAGGTATACCAATTCACTTATACACACTTTACTTTGTGTGACAAGGTTTCAACACAATACATGTTTACGCAAAATGATGTAGTTTAACTGGTAGTTATAAATCTGCTTGCAAAGTTTGCTCCACAACTGTCCTTAAATATTTATGAAAATTGAGTCAGCGAGGGTTTTTGATGTCAATAATAAGTCATTGGCTGCTAGCAGAGGTTGCCTGTACAGATCCGATTAGCAGTGTAATCTGCAAAATGTGAATCTATGAGGTGGTGAAATGGGATCCGCAAATGTAGACAGTTTTTATAATGTATTAATGACACAGGCCTCAAATACACCAATTTTATTCCATTATTTTCTGTTGAAACATACATTTATTATTAAATAATTTTATCACATCTTGGCCTCAGGTGTCTATGCCCCTCTTCTCTATTGACTTAATGTATTTAATTTTAAAATTACAGGGCTTGCATATCTTAGGGCTTATATCTTATATCATATTTCTATTATGCCACCTTTTAAATAAGAATCATATCAAATGATGCATCAGAAAGGGAATTCAGTGTACTAAAAACAAATAATCGTATCCATGACTAAATGCTTGACAGTGTAATATATGACTAGCTAATGATATCCCATATTTAATCAAGTGTACTGAGTACTGCCAGTGATATATTATTAATTCCTTTGACCCCCAGGTTGGTTATGGAGAGGGAACCCCCAGCGCAGTTCATTCTAATGGAAAACGACAGGATCCCGGTATCTGTCTGACACAGTCCAAACGATTCTGAAAGACTCCGACCCGGCCGGCCATCGCTAATGAACCGGCTGGCACACTCCGCTGCCTCCCAAAATAATCTGGCCTGCCACCGGCTCGGTGGGGAGAGAGAAAAGGCATAAGGGACTAATGAGGTCTGGAGAACGAGCAGAGAGTCCTTCACAGCCCCTGCGTGCCGGAGGATGTTTCCCCCTGACCCCTGCGTGACACTTAGACGCGGGCCAGAGCTCCACCTGCTGCATGACCGAACTGCAGCTTCCACCTGATAGGAAAACCCCAGAAACTCCCTACGTGGTGAACAATATATTGTCATTTCCCACTGCCACTGCCAGGATATAATGGAATAAAATGATATAGCAACATAGTGAAAAATAAATATAAAATAAAATTTGCCACCCTACTGTACAAGTTAGGGTATATATTTTTACATTGCATCTCCTGACAAGGATATACTGTTTTGTTTTTGTTGACTCTGACCAGAGTTTGTAACCGAGTGATAAGAAGATAATTTACCACAACATTTGATGTTACCACGGTTTCACAGCATGAATTTGGGAATCATGGGGGGTGGGGGACCTAAAACTACAGAGATTTACAGACGAATGGCTCTTTCAGACTAATTAGAGAAAAATGATGCAAAAAAGCGCAATTATAATTGCTAATTATTGTGAGGCTCCTTTTGAAAAAAAAATGAAAGGAAAACGAGACCAAACTGATTGAGGAACAGCTTCCTCCATTCTAGTGTTAGAGAACATTTTATATGGCCTGTCCGATTTGGTAAGAAAGAATACAGATTTGTCATGGCCTAATGATAACCAGAGAAAACCACATTATCGTCTCCACTGTCCAGTGAGGGAGTCAGGCTGAAGCTCACCACAGTAACTGCTCTTATCTTCCATCTCTACATTATTCACTGTGGGACTAATTATCAACTTTATTATATATTTTTTTTTCTGTTTCCATGAAACAGACTGTGCACGCACTGTGCAGACGCCCAACACTAAACCCTTAGGTCTTAGAATATATTGTTTATTTACTAGCTATCATGGCAGACCACCTTATGTATACACACCATCAATATGCAGGGATACTTTTCTCTGTAATTAGAGTAAATCCTAATATAAAAATCCACCCAGATAACTGAAAAGGAGTGCATACCCACACTCCCCACAGACGAAAACACTGCACTATCCTTTATTTGGTGTTTTATTGTTTCGGTGTATCTGCTAAACAAACATATTAATAAAAATTCAGCCAAAATATATGTTGCTGAAGGTACTTTTTTTAAGGTTAGTGGGATTTACAATTTGCAACAGATAGAGAAGGTCTAAATAAAATGTGTTGGTTTTTTCACGTTTAAGGAATGTAATATATTTTGTAATAAACACATTCATTGTATTAATGTATGTCAGAAAAATGTGTGCCTTGGAAAATTATTTGAATGCAGGTAGATTTACTGTCAGCCAAGACGAAAAATCTTTCATGGCCATA
Organism: Hiodon alosoides; assembly: GCA_025775065.1. Lineage (NCBI taxonomy): Eukaryota > Metazoa > Chordata > Actinopteri > Hiodontiformes > Hiodontidae > Hiodon > Hiodon alosoides. The sequence goes on along the minus strand of JAOYSI010000028.1, from coordinate 1,052,492 downwards.
TTTACATTTGAAATTGAAATGCCGATTCACTGAATGCCCTCTAGTTTGACCACCTAAGCACTGTATGTCAGAACAGAGAAATTTGTGGCAACTGACAATGAAAGCAAAGAGTGGGGAAAAATTGCCTGTCGGAGTTGCTGTTTCTCTGTGCTCATCATAGTGGTTATATCTCTCCTGGAAGTTGTGCGTTTTTAAATCATTCGGTAGACTGCCTAAGCTTCACAAAGGACCACAGTGCATTTAACCTTGCAGAGGGAGCGCCTCGATCAGCTTTAGTCATCTCTGCTATAGCCTTTCACTGTTCCCGGCTAACAGCCATCAGCGAAGCAACTGCATCCGACTTCGGGCCTATGAAACCCATAGTGCTCTGTGCTGAGCTGAGAAACCAAGGCACTGCTCAGGCTTTTCAAACCCTCAGACTGCAGAGTCACAGCACACAAGAGCGCCCTGAAAGAGAGCAGCAACTCGGGTCATTCCCAGACGATGGGCAAAACTCTTTTTTTTTGGTGAGAAACAAGTGATATTCTAAGGTTCTCATAATCTGTTATTAAATGCTTCTACTTATTATTACTGTTACCGGCTGATCTCAGATCCTCAGTCTGTCAAGACAACAATACACCGCTGAACCATCCTGCCTGGGTCCCTTTTACATCTTATTAACATGGCACTGACAGCATCTTTTCCCGAAAGTTACAACTTTCAAGGGACCTCCCTCTTTTTTTGAGTTTCATGTAAAAAATATTTTAAAAGAAGCCTACACGTTTCTATGATCCCCAAGTGGGTTCTCTCTCTGAGTAACCGTTTATAGAAATAGAAGCATAGAATTAGCGAATCAAGAGCAGGTACTTTTGGCTTTTAATGCGGTCTTTGAAGGAATACATGGAATACATTTGAAGGAGTACAGGCTAGATGTTACAGTTCTCTACTGAGGTATACGACAATTTTCCTGAGAGCAGCCTCAGCACGTTAGCAATTAGGTTTTGAGCTTCAGAAAAGTTATAGAACTTAATGCGAGAATTTTCATCTTCCTCAAAACAAAATATAAAACAGGTGTCTGTTTTGTAGCCTAATGAACATCAGGTAGCAAATTTGATCTGGGGCGGACAATATAATCTTCCTGCTCATTTCAAATTCTAAATATACACTTTGAGTATATATAATGCATATAGGAAGGCTCCACCATTATATACATTTTTTTTCCGAGCTGTCTCTGGGCCTCACGGCAGTGTGTGATCTCGCTGTGATCAGCTAGTAGAGACGAGCTTTGTCCGTGTGTCAGAATAAAGAATGAAGGCTCAATTTGCTCACCATCTTGGGCCGGTGGGCAAACGCCTGGCTGTTATGAAGGAAAATTAAAACGGATCATCCAGCTGGGGATATATTAAGTCAAATTTAAGCCCCGGTTGTTTTGCTAAACAGGTAGTGGAATCAGTCCAGTTGCCCAAGGACAGGTCCGCTTGTTCAGCAATTCGAATGAGTGGGGAAAAGTGCCTTAGGTATGATGAAATAAACAAGAGGAGCTCAGACAAACCCATCTTGTTACAAATGCAAGCTGAGAGGCACTCGACGTCCTCCAGGGGTAAAGGAAATATATTTACATCTATTTATTCTTTTGTGGGCGACGCCGAGGTTATTAAGTGTTATGAGCCTTGCACGGATAGACAGAGTGCTAAATCACAATGAATAATCCCTACAAAACCCATCCACGAGAACCGTCCTTCTCCGCACAATAAAACCAATTTAATAAACAATGGAATTGTAGTACAGTGTACCGAATATGTTAGTACTTATGTCGATATCCTTGTCTTCCCATAGTTATCTCTGTGTTATTTTTTTCTTCAAAGATCATTTATTAGTCTTTGCCAATTCTCTAAATATGATGGCCTGTGAACTATTAATTACAACATTTAATCATGGCATTTTTGAAGAAGTTGAGTGACTCAAATCACTCCTTCCATGAAAGGAAAGGAATGTACACTCTAAACGGCATTTGTAGCTTTAAAATGTTCTATTTTTTAAGATGGTCTAAGTGCCTCAGCTTTAGCCTTGAGGTATAGCACAGCATTTACAATCGCTGCGAGATAATTATGAGAAATAAATAGACTGTGATTCAGCAGCCAGCTGAAAGGTACACATGCCATTTGTGAAGTCTGAAGGTACAGCCAGGTTTGCAGATACCGGGACCAAACTATTGACAGACGTCTGTTCCCATTGAGAAACGGAAAAGGCCACACCGAAGCAGCTGAAATATGTCCTCACCAGAAATCAACCGTTCCCTCAGGCAAATGCAAAGTGGTTTCGATATGTCAGCCTCGGATGGTCTTATACTCTCCAGAGCTCTTGCTCTCTCACCTTATAATCCTGTCAAAATTCAATGAACTGTTTGATTAACCCCCTCCAACGCCGCTCTCAGTCCAGTTGGAAAGACCCAGATAGCTAATAAGACGTACGAAACAGACCAGGGTTTAAAAATGCTCTCACTGAACATGAATCAGATATTTTGGAAATTATATTTTCAGACAAACCACTGTGTGTCTACCCTCGGTTACAACATACAAACTAGACAAAAACACAAGAAATATATAATAAACGAACAACAACGATACAAAGCCATTTTTTGTGTTAAGGGTCAAAGAACATGAAACACGTTGGTAAATGTGTTAGAAGACTACAGCAAGCCACCATGTATTATCTAAAAAACACACTGATATAACAGTATGCATAAAATGTGTCCTGTTTCAGTATCATTACAAATCTTTTTTGGAGAGCTTCAACAAAGGGGATATGAAACCTGCAAAAGTAATTTAGGAGGACAGGAACCTTTGAAGAAGAAACCAGGATCCAAACACTGACCGGCTACAGATATAAACTATCAACAAACCTGTGCAGTCTTCACCTGGCTGCTCTTATTTGCCTCATTATGGTTTTGGCCAGATAATTTGAAAGTTTGAGAGTATAGGGCATGTGGAATTGTGTTTATAATAAAGAGACAGGAAATCTTTTTGGGGGTCAAGTATCCCCAGTTCCCCCCAGTTCCCCACTAAAACTGTAGTGCAGCAGAAATCCCACCTAATACACCGAATGAGGTCATTAAAGCCCAGGTCCCATCAATACATTTTTTTTGACAAATTATAATTAATAATGCAGCAGATAGCTTGGAGATATATATATTTTCTTTGTGAAGGATAGGATAATCCCTAATGAATATATATATTTTTTTACATGTATCCAAGTCACCCCAAATGCCCTGCTAGATGAAGAACAGTAAAGTGCTGACTAAAGAAACAAGGATAATTGGTCATGTGACGTCGAAGCGCTCTCACATTGATTTTGATTTGTGTTTGTTTTATTTGGAAACACCCGACTCTTCTCTCCCTGCAGGGTAATGATGCATGACAGTTTGATATAACTCCCTATCGCAGCACGGTTACTTTGCGGTAGGGAGTTGTATCAAAAAAGCGGTTGGTTACTTGTTTGGTCATGACATGCTTATGCTGAAACACTCACTATAAGGGGAAAATTGTATCTTGTGTGTGACTATTTGAACCTATTTATTTGAAAGGCACAATATATTAGCTTTATGTAAAGCAGACGTCATTCCCTGTTTGAATTTGATTGATTTGGTTATAGGATACAATAGAGGCGAAATAGGGCCATTCCCTAATGCTGGAAGAAATTGCCCTCTTAATGCAGTCATTCTCCTCTGATGAATGAAAAAGCTTCATGGCGAAAATTAGGCTCTCACATTAGGCAGCATCACTGTGCTGCCTCTGACTGATAAAAAAAAACGGCATACACTGCTCCTCAGCCTAGTATTCTCATGCTGTTGTCAGAGATTTTGTCCAGAAGCGAACGATTAAAGTGACATGAGCAGAAGGAAGTCCACACCGTGGATGACTGTGTATGAAAACGCATCTCGGCAATCCACGCATCTCAAAGCGCGATCATTTCAAAGGCCCTCTGCATTCCATTGCCAAACATGTGGCTGTTGACTGACGAGTCAAGGCCACAGAGGAACTGAATTTCAGCTTTTCCGCTACTATTAGAAGGGACTTCTCAGATTCTAAACCATCCCCCATGGCATGCACTCGTTTTTAAAGGGAAAGCATGCTCAGATTCATGTTGTTAGCTACATTTCAGTCAGTTGTGACAGGCACTCGATCCTGGTCATGTTAATCCAATCCAGAGAGCATGCAGCTTTAGTTTGCAGGACGGGTGATGAGACATATCTGAAGACAGTCCTGGCATCATATAACATTCAAGGTTGCATGACAAAACATACTTTAGCTGGGGAAGGGGTGGTTTACCTAATTACTATGTCATGTTTACTATAAGGTCATTGGGAAACAAAGAAACTTCAGTGCTTTATTGACAAAATGGCCATTGTGACCAACTGGAAAGAAGCAAGAACATAGTAAATAACATTCAATAATCCCAATTAAAAAGTTATTCTCTTTACAATGTCCTCCGTCAAACTGTTAATGTCTGTTGTGTCTGTAAACACATTTTGTTATTTTTTAAGTTCATCAGGGAGCTTTTTTAAAATGTCCATTGCACTCGTGTAAAGCAGACCACCTTCCATGAGAACGCAGTCTAGCTCCATTTTCCCCTCCACGTCTGTAAGAGTTGCATAGATGGCCGCAGCGCAGAAATCTGTCTGCAGGGTCGATACAGAAATGAAATGTTTTCATGTAGAGGTTGTGTAACTCCTTATCTGTGTTTGTGTGCAATGTTTAAATAAAGCAGGCGGTGGGCTGATCAATAGAGATCCAGATTGTGCTTCTTCTCTCTTCATTTCACTGGTGTTTTTGTCTATTCGAGAGGAACGATTAACTGGAGGAGCTGAGAAGTCTGAGCTCCAGCTAAGTTATCTGCGATGTTACGACTGTAATTAGTATAGAATACCGAACATGATACCAATAATTCACCGATAGCCAAATATTAGTATCTTTTAGACAGGATGCATACTGAGATCTTGGCTGTAGCGACATCTGGTCATATAAACGCCCTGACGTGCTGTGCTCTGCAGTCCCATGCACCCTTTAAAATAAACTATGATTGGGAATTTGGTATCACCAATGTTTGACCCACAAGGGTTAGCATATATGTAAAACAATACCTCTATTTAGATTTTATCTCTTCCCTCTTTACCATATTTTTTTTTAACCAAATAGATGTTTTCTCATATACACAACTGATACAAAAACCTTTGACACCTGGCATCTAAGCAACAAGCTTTGGGCTCTCCTACCCTGCTAAATACCTGAGAACAGGACCTGTGCATTTTATACACTCTGTAATAAAAGTCGAGCATTGATTTTCTGTAGTTGCTTGTAACTGTTAATATTGATACATCAATAGCCAAAGGAAAGCACAGAGCTTAATAGGAGTTGGAGGATGTGGAAATACAGGAGACCCCAACATTAAATCATAGAATATATCCTGGGAATCGATAAACCAGTAACTGCAAATGTCCCTCCATTTTCCCAATGTTTTACAATAAATTGATAGCATAAATAATGGCGGGGGGGAGAGAGAGAGAGCTAGTTCGGTTATCACCGTCTATATCAGTCTTAGATCAGATTATGAAAGAATGCTTATTATTTAGACCTATATTTAAAAAAAATGTAAAAGTCTTTGAGAACACAATTCTGTTGAGGTTCGCCTCCTCACGGCTGGTGTGGGCCTAATGCTTAAACCTTCAGAAAAATACTATTACTATTACTGTTACTATTCTGCTCCAGTTATACATCAATATATAACTTCTAATAGTGGTAATAATACATTTTTCTTACATATAGTTCCTGCAGAATCCATGCAGCCAATTGAAGATTCATTTCAGAGGCGCAGTCCAAAATCTGTTTCTTGGATTTTAGCTATCACACTGATGTGCTGGAAACCTCATACTGGATTAAAAGGAAAAAATGTCTATAACCCTCCACATATACAGTGTCTATTCGTAATACAATGCAAACAAATATGATAACTGGAGTGTTGAAATATTTAAGTAAGGAGACTAGCGATGCGCTTAATTGAATTGTTGTGTTAATCTACAACCACATTATTGACACATAACTGATAATTGAAAATAATTGACATTACTAGTGGTCCATCACAAATTTTATGAGGTGTTGGGGTATCTGTAATTGTAGAAAAATATATAAATCTTTAAGTGGATTTAATTTTGAAAATCTCCCCATTTCCAAGCATCCGCAAAAATTGTCACTGCAGCGAGTGGGTTTCTTTTCTTTTCATACAACATGTTAGCAATATATGCTCATTCATTTGTTTAGTTTTTTATTTCTTATATATGTGTTTTTGCCATTGATTTTTTAAAAATGCACGCTTCCAAGTTCCGAATCGAAACCCTAAATAAAATAGTTATATTAGCTTACACCAGTTATATGAACTTGATGTAGCCAAAATATGAACGGTTTGACCAAGAAATGTTTGATGGTTCACTTATTACGTATACACGCTGATTACCATTAACAGCTGGTTCAAAAAGACCGTTATAGACAAACATACACTCGATGGCTGTTAGCTAGCTACTATAGAAGTAAAAGTAACAAAATATCAAATGAAACAACATACTTTGAATCAAACTGTAAACTGCAGCGTCATCTCCTCATACTAAGGCTAGCTGCTAAGCAATTAGAGTAAAAAATAATGATTAGGTATTTTTGTTTTTTGTTATGGGCCTGGTTTGGGTCATGATTAAATGATTAATTTAAAAAAAAAACATTTTCATCTTATTTTATGTAATTATTAATGTCACATTAACCCACAAGGGATGGATGGGATTGGTTTACTATGACCAGTGTAAAGATAAAGCGATCAAGGTCAAAGGTAAAAGGCTGTATATATATTTAATCACAACAAGCAGCCCCCAATGTTTGATAATAACACAGTCCTGGAGATCTGGAGCTTTTAAAGCTTGATAAAGTCTGAAAGCCTTTTAGAGCCTCATTAAAGTCCAGTTTTGAAAGTGCCTGCGATAAATGTCTTCAGGTTGCACTCTACACCTCCATCTGGACCTTCACTTGAGAAAAACATTAGAACACTCATACTGATTAGAGGTTTGTCTTGTAAGTTTGAATAACTACCAAGATACGTTTTTAAGCCGTTGTTATGTTATGATACATATTTTAAATCAGTACAATATAATTAGTAACTAATTACATAATATTATAACAGAATCATTTTATCTGCAGCACAGTATTGAATGTAAAATTCACATTCATGAAGCCTACAGAAATCTGTACCTCTTTTACTGTATTCACATTGTATTTCAAACAGGATACAAAAGCATATATAACTACTGTCAACGATACAAAGTCCTTATTAGGCATTCACAATGCTTTGTACATTACACAGAGCATTTCCACTTTTATTGTGTAATGTATATAGATTCAAGCAGAGACTATATTTAAATTTATAAACGCCTCATGTATCTGTACTTTGTTTACACTGGTAAAGGAATAACAAAGGAAACTGTGAACTGGGCAATACCTATGCTTTTTACAAAAACAGTAATACCAGAGAAAGACCAAAGAGACATTTCTGTTCTTCTTGCAGTCCTTTATATTTTTACTTGATTCCTATAAGTTCCAAGGGCTACCTGGTTTGCACTGACCCTCAGCTGGCCACCCCCACCCTGGTTTATACACTTATTGATTTAATTGAAATGAACAACTTCCAGATGACTTACTGCCCGCCATTGCCAAAGTGCTTGACTCACTAGAAAAACCTGCACCTATTATCTTGCATTTAATTAAGACATAGCAGCAGTTTTATGCACCACTATTTGCCCTGGCCAGGTCTCAGAGGCGTAAATATCGAACCGTCACAGCTTCTGAATGTTAATCAATCTCCACTGAATTCCAAATTATTTTTTACATTTCAGGAAATGAATATTTGTGCGTGTTATTATCTGATGTGCGCAACAATAAAACCTGGTATCAATAGGCGACGAGGATAAGAAATAAGGCTTACTATCTTAATTAGAGCTCCCTATTTGGGAATATGTATTTTAGTGGAGGGGGAGCAAAAAACCCCAATACCCTTTCAATGGAATCAACACATTTTGGTTTGTTGTTTCAGCATATTGGTGCGTGACCCCATCAGTGAAAGGGCAGGGACTTCACAGGGTGGAGTGGAGGGTGGGGGTAGTGGATCCTAATGAGAAAATGACGAACCACTCCCTACCCCCAGTGAAATTAAGACCAATTTGAGGAGGTTATAAATCTGTCACTATTGGTTTGTACACGGCAAAAAGGCAAGTGATGACATGGTGACTAGTATGCTATTCATTTAATTGCTAATACATGTCATCACCCCTACCCCTACTGGTGGACTTACAATGATCAAAGTTCCACAGGGTGTAAAAAAAAAAAAAACCATAAATAAAACCAGATTTAAAAAAAAAAATTGTGAATAAATTAATATAATCTGGATGGCTTTATTAATTTCCATTCCCCCCCTTCTGTAGTAAAGCAGAGGAAGTGATGACATTTAGCAACCGGCACTCATCCATCCTCTGCATGGGGACCATTTAGGGACCAGGCCTGGCTTTCATCTGCTTACTTGCTTCTGACAAGTCTTGAGCGTGCTGTTTTGCTTACAATTACTGACGACAGGACTGACCTCAAACGTAGGTTAACATCAAGTTTCCTGGCCTGCATTTTTTAACCCGTCCCTGGGATTCAAACCCAGACAAAAGCAGCCAAGCTGACACACAGAGAAACGCATATTTAGAAAGAACATACACACATAACGGGTGAAACAAGGACACATCGTCTTGCGCAACTTAAAAATAGGGCAGGGACTACATGAATCCCTAAACCGTTGACCGTGCCAGGCTGTGTTGCAGGAAAAGGTCTGCAAACTGGCTCTGCACCTGCACACTACTGGGTCACTTACATCCCTCCAATAGTGGGGTAATCGATGCTGGCTATGTCATTATTTGCCCATTGATAAAGCCTTCAACTTGATAGAGTGCGGACATTCATTTGTACAGCAGGACTGACGGGAGAGAAGTGCCAAGCCACACTCTGTGTGTCCTGACGGCCAGAGATCCGGCAAGACAAGTGACTTCCCCTAGGTCAAGCGATGTCTATCCCCCTCTTATCGACACTTGGCTTTACAAAGAGGTCCTTGGTAGCGGACATTGACGGATCATGGAAGCTTTCATCCACTGACAGAGAACACTAAATCAGCGCTGTGGAGCAGAACGCATGTCAGGGTGGGGGAAATGTGACTTTGATTTCCTTTAAAAGGCCTAATCTGTAAAGCTTTAAGAATGAAGAAAAGCTATGTTTATGAGGGGACGGAGGATAATTTATTTCCAGGCAGCAAGGCCACCTTTGTTGGTGTGAGAACTGAGGTTGGAGGTGGTAGTGGATGTAGTTTACCTGCTGGAGTACAGCCTTTGGCTGACCACTGCTTTGACATTGCATTGATTTTTAAATTTTGAATATTCACCACCTCCGTCCCACAGATGCACACGCATGCACACACACTATAGCACAGTGGAAAGAATTTTAAAAAGTGTACAAAAAAAGTAGTGTATAATTTAGAGTTTATGTGAAAAATAGTAGTGCCTGAAGTCAGTCAGTGTAATCACCACAGCAGAACTAACCGATTGACCACAGCTGAAGGTTAGTGACGAAAGATGATGTTGCAAACCGGTTCAAAAATCATGTTTTCATGACAGCGGAATTTTAAAATAGGAAAGACCTAGTGGTAGGATACCGTCTCTCAGACACTATGGTCCGTGGGGCCGGAGGTCGGAGGGTTAGTTTATTAGCAGGCTGCAGTCTTTAACAGAGCGGCGATCCGCGCACTTGTCAGCCTTTATATGCCTCATTTCATAAACCCGCTATCAATGGGATACTCGGCTAGAGATGCAGATGAAGAAACACACACTAGTGGAGACGATATCAATCAGCACAGGTCTAATCTCCTGCCCCAGTCTTTTCCACTCAGAAAAGTTGGGCGGCTCAGTAACTAGGGCCTGGATAAACGCCACAGGCAATACACATCCCTCTGGTGAGCCTTTCATTATGGATGATGTCCATGAGAAATTATTTAAATAATCTGCCAAACTAAACAACACAAAGATGAATCCCGCCAGATTACAAATACACAGACTGTACAGCTCAGGAAAAATAATTTTCTTTTCTAAACGTATGGCAAAGAAGGGCAGACCCTCCCTATCTTTAATAAGACTGACAAACACATATCTCAAAATGTAGCAGCAAAAATATATTTAATCCACTGTCTGTTAACGGATTATAGTTATACTGCGTGTTAACATTGATCTTATTTGAAAAAAATCCACAATTCAAAAAAGGGTAATAACAGAGTGAACTTAATAACAGGGGGGCAAGCTATGAACTTGACCAAAACAAAAAGGAACGTAAGCTTGGAAGGATGCTCAGCTTCAAGCTCCAGAGAGAAATGCACACAAAAAAAAAAATCCACAGACCTCTTGAATTTCTTAAACAACATTTAACTAAGAAGGACACATTTCCAAAACTGCTTGTCCTTGTTCTTACTGTATCTTTGATAAGACTAAAGTTGAAACAGTGTCCTTACGTTTTTTCCCCCACATCCAACATGCTTATGTTGAGACAGGCTAAGAGAGTTTTAGGTACATATAATGTTTAGATTACATTCCTTCTTGATAGTCACACCTGTTAACTAAAACTGATATGCAGGTTTTGTAAAGCCAAAGCAGTAAATACCACCATCAAAATTCCAACTTCTTCTGCTACCATACCACATTTTAGGGATAGAAAAATACATTATTTTAAACTCAGACATGCCAAGTCGCTACATAGTTGAGGCCCACATGGTTACAGCCTCGCCCTGTTATCAGAATAAAGGAGTGGCTAATCTCTCCTTTTTTCGTCCCTGACTCACCCAAGCTGAAGAGCACCAGGAACTTGAGGCAGACAAATTCCCTCTGGTCGAACTGTAGGGAGCGCAGCTTGGCCACCAGTTCCTGGGCGTGACTCATGAGGTTGTTCAGGGTGGCCCCAGCTTGAGAGGCAATTACTGCATAGTCCACCTAAACAACAGGAAGTCCACAGTATACAACATACATCATACAGAATTCAGTACATCAACATACAGCTCTCCCAGTGTGGGTGACATATGTATAGTCTCACATGGATCTGCAGGGAATTACCATATTTTGTAGTGTTATCTTACAGTACAAGATCAATGATTATGATTTGATCGCCTGACTTTTGGTGATTGTTTTTTTTAAATAAACTGTAAAGACGACTCGCTTGGGATGCCAGTAATTTAAGCGACCATCCATTGCACTTATATTGCTTTAAATTGAGCTCTGTAAGAAATGACCGTCGTAAACCTGCAAAATTCCATTGTTGGAATTCCATTTTTTGGAATGGCTGAAGAGTGAAAACGATATTCATAAAACTCTGCACGTTGGTGAGAGATGAGGAATGTGTCATAAAAAATCGAAATAACATGATGTCATAATGATGGAATAATGAAAAAGCCACTGTTGGTAACATGCTGTCACTAAACTGGAATACATTTTGTACTATATACTGCCACTTCTTATATATGCAACACTGTGCCCGCTTTCTTTTCAGGGCAAATGAATGGTAATTTAAAGCAGTAGGTCAGATGGCATGGAAAAAACTTTTATTTGAAGTACCAACCATAAAATAGTAAAAATAAAATAAAGGACAAATAATGGATTAATATATAGTATAACATTTTCGTTAATAATATAGAGATTTTTATTTTGCTAGATAAATTAGTAATTTTTAAAAAATTCCTTTTAAAAGTATCAAATAAAACACATTGCTAATGATTGAATGCAATGTCAAATTGCAATGAATGTGAATATTTTTTTAAATCAATCTTATGAACAGCTTTATCACTAGGTTTTGTGAAAGTTCAAAGCTGTATTTGAATGGCTCATTAATTTTTGCGTACAGCTATCTTTAGATCATATCTGGTATGGGACTACAGTGAAAAAATGTTCAGATGACTGGAATCTGGAAACAACTGGAGTGTGCATCCTACAGCAAGTGAGGCCATTCATGAGAAATGTTTCTTTTTGGTTTGTTTTGTTCTTGTTGGATCCGTTTAATACATTCATGCAATATAAATGGTGTTCATCGCCAAGCATGCTTGTTCTGAGCTCATTTCTGGCATTGTAACACCCTCTTTAAGCGCTGCAATCTGATTAGACTCTTTTTCAATGGAGTCTATAAAATCAGAAATCCATCCCTTCAAATCAGAAGATTCCATTCTTCCTCCACTGTAATGGCATTTAATAACTGGTCATGAACAATGTGTTGTACAAGAGCTTCTCTCGCTATACGCTCAAAGTTCTTGTTTTAATGTGCCTCGTGTGGATCACCTCCTTGGGACAACGGCCCTACGACAACAGAAAACACTCCTGCGTCTAACCAGGCATGGTAGATGTTCTCCTCCAGCTCTGCAACCCACGCCCCACCCCCCTGCCCCCCTAATTGCAAGTCAGCGGCTCTCTTAGACCAGGCCCGCGTGGCGCACTGTATATTTTATCCTCACAACGGGGATTGGTAAGATAGGAGTGAGCAGCATGATAATCAAGATCAAATAAACAGCGGGTTTGAGCTTCCCCTTCCCCTGTGCCTGGACACCGGGGCGGCCGCTTGGCTGGGGGGCGCGTGCCGGCCCCACGAGTTCCCCTGGCTCCTCAAGCAAGGCCCCACGGCCCACAGCTAGACTTTCAGGTGTACTTCATATCTGCAGCAGCAGCAAATTTGTCTGGGAGGCAAGTCCTTAGCCGCCACTCACTGTGAGCAGGCCATATTAAACTTTTATATTTATTGACAATTCATTACCATAATTGACTGCACTTGGGTTTTTGGAAGAAGGTAGACGGCTGCCGTCTAAGCACAAGAAGAGGTCCCCCGTGTGGGATTTGCAATTAAAAACAAGGCAGATTGGAATTTATTTATTGTATAAATATGATGAGTGGAATTTTTTAAAACTCCACACACATACCGCCTGTTTTTTTTTCTTCTTCACCTTCCGTCTACAATATTTTAAGGCCATGAAAACTTATGAGTCAGTAAAAAGCAGACACCCCAAAGGTGTCAATCAATTTACATAAAATGTGTGCATGAAATAATTTAAAGAAAAAACCTTCATCACCATAGCCTTTTTTCCTCAAAAAAAACAAAACAAAAAGCGAAACATTGTGGGAGTTGACTAAAAAATGTTTTTCTTGACAGGTACGTTTCGTGCATTATTGAAGAAATAATTTAATATTTTATATAGACATTTTATTTATATTAGACAGTTTACTTGCGAACATTTTTCTCCAAGTGTTCATGCATCAGTGTCAACTCAGTCTGGTTAAATCTCCATTTAAAAAGACATTTAAAAAAAAGATTTTCATTGGTTTTGTAGTTTGTTTTCATCATGAGCTCTCAACTGCCCTGAAACTACAGACAAAACAAACTACAGACTATTCTACATCTATCTAATCTTGGTTAATGCTGACTAATTTATAGAAACTTGCCTTTGATTATCATACTCTATACTCTCCACTTACGTAGTAATTGTCTATAGTGGCACGTTATAAGTGAAATGTCATTTTCTAAATCCAAAGAAGAAAATTATATTTGCAATCTTATCGGTGAACCTGTCCCAAGAGCCGTATTGTTCTTTACACAGGAATGGTGCTTTTTGTCATTTCACACGTTGTCGGTGTGGCTTTAGGTTAAGCGCGCTGTTGCGGGTGTAAGGTGGTTGTCACTCAGGCTCCGCTAGAAAATAATGGAAGATAATGAACGGTTTGACTCTGGCACTGTCTCCCCACAGGCCCTTCGACACCAGCTGCTCATTAACAAAAATATGTAAACGAGGGCAGGCCTCCACCCCCCCCCTGCTCTTAGCAGTCAGCCCTCTCTTATCAAACGCAAACTGGGGTGTGACAGAGGAGAGAGCTGCAAACCTAAAAGTGAACAGTCCTGTGGTTTCCACACTAATAAAAAAGACAGCGATGACTATGGGACCTTGTTGTCTTACACCATGCTAATAATGCTGAGGTTAAAATACACTCACTCTGCCTCCCGATCGGCACAGTCGCTAAAGGCGGTCGCCCCCGAGAGCAGGCTGAGCCCTATGAGCTGGTATTCACCGGTTCCAATCCAGAGCTTTTCATTTGCCGACAGTAACAGGAAAGGCAAAATGGCAGTGCACAATAGGCAGCCCCCCCGGGGCAGGCTCTCTCGCCTCGTCACTAATGAGGATCTCCTAGTGGCTTCTCAGGCACCTGTGGGCATGCAGTACCCCAGCGAGGGAAGGGGCTCTCCTCCAATCACTGCTCAACCTATCATGCAGGCCGCATAACCTGCACAGTGGAAACGAGATGGTTGGCTTTAAGTTGATCTTTAAGTTGATCAGGACTGGAGGAGACCAGTCGCACTTCATCACCCTTCCCGTGTGTTGGCAGGATTCGTAGCAAAAGTTTTAGAAGGGTGTTGTCCGTACAGACTGACCAGTCAGTGACTCTCTAACGCATTTTGATTCTGATACTCAGTTGATTTTGTGGGATGGAACTGTGTTCAGTCTGCTGACTCACCTGTTGACCAGTCACTAGAAGGATGGAGCCGTCTTTTGCATGTACCACCTGTCGGAAAATGTGGTCTAGAATTAAGAGTTCGCTCCAGCAGTTCTGAAGTAGCTTCATTTGGTCATCAACCTGTCGTAAAAGAAGGCAAAACCATGAGTGATTTATGCAGAATATTCCTGGGCGTTCTAAATTGTCTTTGGAAATAGGAACTTTGTCTCATATAATTTGAATGAGCTTATTACCACGCATCCCAATAACAGAGTATATCATTCCTGCCAGACAGATAAAGCACCAAGCTATCAATCCAGTCCTTTTGAGACAGCGTGTGTTATTTTCTCACGTGAATTCAGAAACGCGACGAAAGTGCGCAGGAAATTCTTGGGACACTTGTCTCCATTTGTCAGTGTTACTCATTTATCTGTTTGCCATACCGTGAAATTATTCATCATTTATAATGATTTAGTTGCAAATTGTCCACAGAAAATTTGCCTTTCTTTGCCAAGAGACGGCCAGCAATGACGTTGGAAGGCAAGGGAGTGGGACCAGAAACAACATGGCCATTGTCACCACCACTAATTTCCCACACCTCTCAGTGTTAATTATTACACACTGTAGCCATGAGGCAGAAAAGAAACATTCAGAGCAGATGACCAGGGAATGAGGAAAAGAGAAGAATCCAGCCATCTTTCTCCAAAACAAACATTATTCTGTTGACTCTGTTATCTCATACATGGAAACGTACGTGAATGGAAAGAGATATAACAGAACAAAAAAAATCTCTTTTGTTCAATCTCTTTTTTTTTTTAAACCCCAGGTTGTCGGTCTAGGACAGCGTTTTCCGGAGAAAGAGGGGGGCCTGCGATGCCTCGACAGGTCAAACAACAGGCGTGGTTGGAGAGCTGTAAGTTATTATGCACTACAATAAAGGATCATTAATTGAACTATTCTAACTTTGAATAAGATCCACAAATGTCCAGCAGGTCTTTTAAGATCAGTTGTTTGATGTTATTAAAGAGCTGACATGCTATTAAGAGTTGAGGATGAGTCTACATGAACAAACAATTACTTTGAATCGGCCAGCGCCTAATTCACAGAAGTTTTGATATTTTCTTTTTGCGTTGATGGTTTTGACTGCAAACGTTTCATTGATCTTACAGACAGTCATAATACTGTCTGAGAAAACTTAATTCAACAAAGCGCCCAAAACAACTGCATGTGGCCTGTAACAAACACAGTTAGATTGAAATACTCCGCACACAGCTGGAGGAATTGCGCACAAGTTTAAATGTGCATGCCACTTATATGCTAAGAATCTGCTATTCCAAACAAATAATTTCTAAGTAGCCACCAAACAAATGCACAGAGTGCATGGGCAAAAACATGCCCAGACTTCAAGGCAATTAGTCAATGGACCAGAATTCTGGAGAGCAGTTTCAAAGGCCTTCCCTTCATGGCTGTCACTAGTTTGGCATTAGGATCTGCCAGGATCAGGTAATCGAAAACGGACAGCTGCTCTGTGACGGGCTGCCCATGCCATGAGCGCGGCGGAGATAAGGCAGAGAGGCTGACCTAAGTGCAAAAGACACTTGTGTTTCCCTCTGACGCCCTTTGTCCAAACTGTCACACTGTTTCGGCAAGGCACGGCTCTTATCACAACGCTACCCTGTCCCATACAGCTCGATCAACATATCCCTAACGAAACCGAGGAATGGGAATACGTAAAGGAATTGCAAAAAACCCCCCACAAATGGCTGCTGCTTAAAGGAACAAGACATGGACGCTTTGCCCTTCCTCGATTCACATTACACAGCATTACAAACTGTTCTAATGTCAATGCAAAGGATGTTGCATGGGTAACTAAAGAATCATACCAGAAAATGTATTTTAATTATTTACGGAGAATTTCAACCTTACAAGAAACAAGACAGCTAATTGGAGCCGTGTACCGCTATGCTATTCATGCTATGCTATTCAAAGCTATTGTGTACCGCTAAGTTCAAAGTGGCGGTTGAGCATGTTTAGTGTGTAATATATGATACAGTCACATACAGTCTTTATTTTTTTCAAACCTACAATGAAATACTGTGGATATGGTTAACTGTAAGTAACATTCTTGTGCTACTAGAGATTTCTCATAATCTACAGTCAAAATTTCTAGTCGCAACATACAATTTTTGGCTTTTGTTGGCCCATAACCATGGGCACTCATAACCATGGGCACTCTTATCTTGGTAACTGCATAATAAGCATCCACAGCTGGATATGTTTTTAATAAGTAGTTTAATTTTTGATGCTTCTTAATGAACAGAATTAATAGATCTCTGTCATTGGTCCTTAAATTAATTCAAAGAACTTATTAGTAAATTGAGTTCACCAGCAAATGCTATTTAAATAAAGGTATGCTGCATTTATCATTTTCCTGCCAAACCAAAATCAATATTATTTTATTAATCTAGTGTGAAGTTTTCAGTTTGCATCAATGGTTTGTCGCGCTGTAGTTGTGTGCCACTAAAATCCATTCATTTGCTTCAACGCAAGGCCGTTTAAAAAATGTTTTTCACTTATCCGTTAACTGTTGCATACCTTGAACAAGTCTGAACATTTTTTTAGCTTGTTCGGGAATGCTGGGACATCGATTACATCACCGGTGGGAGCGGGGGGTTGCACCATTTTCCAGTCTAATTGGCAGGACGCAATTCATCCTTTGGCCTGCTGTACTTGACATAATGTTTTCCTGGCAGCTTTACCGAGGGACTGACAAAATGGTCCAGTTTCAAACCATGGCTCTTTTTCAAATGTATTCCATTCTGTATCCTTTAGAATTTTTTTTAAAAGCAAAATGTATTAATTTATTTACTTTATGCAAAAATCTAGCCACTGTTCATGTGACAAGCATCAGGCCTATTCTACTCCGCCTGCTTCTCTCAGTAGTGTGAGCACATCTTCATCTTCATCAACATCTTCGTATCCTGTTCACTTCAATCAAAACCCGAGGCGACAGGAAGGGAGGTATATGGGTGTGACCAACAGCAGATAAAAGTAAATATGATCAAGTTCAAACCAATTTATCTTTTTAGTTTTTATTAACAGCCACATATATTGGTAGAAGTGCACTGCAGAAGCAGAAAATTCCTCCCTACTCAAAATCTAAAATTACAAACTGGGGACGGCTGGCATTGTAACACACTGTAATCAGTTCAGAGTAACATTCAATATGTCTTTAACGATGTAGATAAAAACAAAATGAAAAACTTGACACTAGGAGCAGGAGACCCAAATGATTTAAAAACAATTCACTTCACAACGAAGCCGAAGGAGGTCCTTTTCTCTCAGTGAAATAAAACCAAATGGTATTCCGCTGTCAAAGTGGTTGGATTTATAAGTCGTTGTAACTCACGGCACAGGTGCACAAGGCGCCAGATTAGTAAATGCAGGCGCTGGGACGGCCTGGCTGCCGCGGTGAATGAGAATCACCTGGGCGTCTTTGTGGGAGGCCCCTGATAGGCTCCACAGGGTCAGCCAGACATCAATCTGGCAGCATGTGAGGGCCTGCGGACTCTGGGAGGCCCAGCCTGATGGACTGTCTGATCGATACGGTTGAGGTATGGAGATTGATCAGTTCCCACGGTGATCACATTAACAGACTCAGAATTTTAACCCCTGACCCGTACGACAGATTCAAAATTGTTAAGAACCTCTCTTAAGTGAAAAGCAAAGTGAAAAGCAAAGGTCCACCTCAAATAAGAATTTCACATTTAAAGGTAAAATAAAGAAGTGTTAAAATATAACCATTTATTGTAGGATGTACTGCATTAAAGCCTCTGTATGTTTCATATCACAATAAAAATTATTTTATTTTCTAGTAAATTACAAATGCTTCTCTTGCAAATGACTGATGTAAAAAACTAAATACATAATCTATAATTTATATACATA
>JAOYSI010000028.1:979437-1033172 GCA_025775065.1 Hiodon alosoides | reverse complement strand
TATATACACCAATAAAGGTATAGAAAGAAAGCAAAACCAAATTCAAGAAAGAACAGACTTTCTGCCTGAGAATCGTAACTGGCTGTGATGTACCCACTGGCTGGCTACCTGACTTTCACACAAAAGCGTGGTTCTGCAGTCAGAAAATGCTTTAGATCTCGGGTAATCAGTCTGTACTGCAATGTGTCCTCAGGACATAAATAATCTGCATGTTTGTTCCAAGACATAAAAAGCCTGTATGGTGTATAGCAAGCCTGTAAGACTGAAAGAGTTTTTGTTTTAATTTCCGGGGTTTTATTTCTGTAGCTATTACATACGTGCGTGCGGTTCTTTAAAAAGGCTGATAATAGTGAACAGGTTGACTGTGCCTCATAATGATATAACAGTTTCTGAGTCTCGATGGAAATCAGGGTTATTTTTTACCAAAGCGCACATGCAGTCACCAAAAGAACTATGAAGAAAACCCATTAATAACTATAACTTTATAATATAATTGTAGTATTACTATTTCACTAACTATGCCACGATGCTCCAAAAAGTAAAACATGGGGGAAAAACATATTTTTAAATGTCTGTAAAATAAACAAAGGGACATTTTTCCAAATTTTTTCCTCATACCTTTTAGTGTCAAGACTGGAACAAACAAAAATATGTCTTAACCCATTAGAGCTCTGATGTTAAGCATTGTGGTTTGTAAGATATATATTCATGATGATTTTAATTCAGCTTTGCAGATACCAAGGGATTTGAGGGCTCACAGCTAAAAAGCTATCAACTAATTATTAAAAACAGTGTGGGCTAATCAATTATTCAGATGAACATTAGGCTCCTAATATACATGAAGTCTTGGGAGCAGGATTTCCCCAAAGTACCACCAAACCGAAGAACAACGAGGAAACAAATCCCTTCCAAATATAAAACGAGTTCTTCCTGTAGACTGGAACTATTGATCTTGTGCAATGTGCAATCCACAATACACCGTTCCGTATCTGAGTCAGCCTGAAATGAGTTCTTGAATGTTTTGTTTTCATGAATCATTTTACTTGAAGCTGGAATTTATTAACTCCTATACGCTGCAGCAAGAATGAAGTTTATAAGTCTGTTCCGAGGCATTGACAGACAGCGGGAAATCGTGCTTTGCTGTGTAATGGACACAGTGCCGGCCTGGCAGGGGGTAAGTGCATACTAAGTGCACTTCCTGCCCTGTTTATGTTGGGTGACACAACATCAGCTCCACAAAATACAGAGATACTTGCTTTTATCTTTCTAAAATGTGTATCTATTCCAAGCCACAAACCACCCACGCAGGAGGTTTACTATGGACTCTGATTGTAGGTAAATGTCTTAATTAGATACTTACTTTGCAAACAAATGTATTTACTCTTCTCAGGCATCTGTTTACACTCGCAAGTAAAGCATTTTGAAAAATGTTTTTCGGTAACACCAATACCAAAGGCAATTTAAAAGAGTAATGAAAAGGAAAAAAAAACTGCCCACTACTCCTTTTTGCAGGTCCACATCTGTTCATTTACCACGCCAAGGACTCAATCTGACTTAGCAACGCCGCCAGCAAAACACCTTTAGTAGCACAAGAAGTGGACAGAGGATTGCTGAGACAATGTATCACTACTGACTTTGCAACATTACTCTCCATTAGTTTGCAAACCTTCCTCTGACGCCCAGAAACAATTCACTTAGACTTAACTTTACGGTCGATATGCCCTCACAGGCTGTGGCCGATTTAGAGCTCACTCGCAATCACGGTTTTAAAGATTATGGCTTAGAAATATTTCGAGAGGGTGTGTTAGTACAGAACTCCACTGTAGTAAATATTTTTGAAAATACATGGAAACATTTATCGGCAGGTCATGACAGCTTGTCTTCTGGGCAGGCCTTCAGAAAGAAAGAAAAAAGTTATAAAATGAATTAATGAGCAGGTGGTTTTGTCCTAGTTTGGCAACTGTGTAAAAGAGTTAACTTCTGGTAGAAGGCCTTTGGATAGACCACCACCCTTCTGAAATGCGGTACTCATCAAAGTGTAAATGAAATCACAGACATTGGCTAAGTCCCTAGAAAGCCTGCCATCCGTGCTGCCCGCCTCTTTGGGTCGCCTGGTTTTCTATTGTCTTCTGACTCTTTCAGTACCCAAAATAGACGGCCATAAATAAGTGGCAAAAATAGACATTGAACAGCTGCTGACAGTTTGTGATGAGATGGGCTAACGCTACGTAAACCCGGGACTAGTGAAGATTACACACAAATAATTATGTACTGGAAGGAATGTGGAATTACACTGATCACAGAAAATAAACCAGAGGGGAAAAAACGTTTTTTTCTTGATTACATTAAAATGGCTTTGTAAAACAAAATCAGATAATAAGCATCAATTTAATGTTATGTTATGTTATGTTAATGTTAATGTTTAATGTGTATTTAATTTAATATTGGCAGTTTTATCTTGAAGCCTGTGAGTACATTTCAAAGGAATTTACAGTACACAAAGCCAATAAATGTGACTGACATTGCTCTGCTGCGAAAACCAAAGGCTTGATTCTGTGCTTCCATTTGAATAACAAACGTAAGTTCAACACCGGCTGGAGTGAACTAAAAGCGAGGTATAATAATGTAAAATGTTAAACTTGGAACAAATTGAGTATGCTCACAGGAGAACCGATTCCTGCCCCAAAACCATTTGGTTTATTTGGTTAATTTGGTTTATCTACGGCAATCTTGTGTTTTCCATAAATGCGTAGTCTTACAACACACCTTTGGCTAAATCAAGACAGTTTGTTGTATCCATTATAGATGCCCCAAGAGTTATTGTGTAAGGAATTGTTGTAATATCAGGTTCACTGTAATAAGCCAGGAAAAAAAAAGGGGGAAAGTAACGTGTGCTTGGTACTCTATCCTGGGCAGTTGAGTTGATTTGTTAGCAAGCTCTGCTCTAAATGAAGTTCACTTTGTTTACCAATTTCTTTTCTCTCCACTGCTGATTTTTGTGCCTCAGTGATGCGCAGATGAGCAGCGAACGGCGAATCACACAGGACACATTTAACAGCTCCATCCAGCATCCTGGTTTTAACAAGCGCGACGACTTGAAAATCAAAAAAGGCTTTTACCTTTATTATCGACAAATAGGAGCTCACACTTTCTGTGTGTGTTTTCTGCGTGCATTTCTTTTTTGCTCCGCAGTGGAGCAACTTCTGAATGGCCAGGGTGAGAACTCCTCCTATTAGGCTTTTTGCGTAAACGGTTAAATGAATGCTCCCCTATCTCAGGCAAGACAGCGTGGAAGACTCTGGCAGGATGACTGTATCAGCTCTCGGCCAGGAAACTGGTAGTTCATGACAGCCTTTTATCCCTCATCAAAGCAACAAGTGGAGCAGCAGACTCTGCCGGCCTGCTCACACTCTCCCTCCGTTCCTTCATGTCTCTCTGTAGGATTTAAGACTCTAAATCTTTCCTTTCAACAAGTGTACACATTTCCTTCCTCCCGTTGCCAGGGTCTCATGGGTACAGAAGAAGGCTCTCAGAGTTCCTCCCCTGAGCCGGCGGCAGGAGACAGACACAGACGCTGGGAAATGAAACGTCAGAGTGGGCAGACCGGGCAACGAGTGGTCCTAAATGCTATTAGAATGGGAGAAGCAGCAGGTGAGGCCCTCTGCAGTAGAATGGAGGATGGCCCGAATGAATCAAGACGAAATTATGGATAAAACATTTATTTATTTAGTGGTGTTGTAAAATGTTTGTTCTACCTCAGGTGACCAATTTGGTACCTTTTAACCCAAAATCTTTATTATATAGTCTCTTAATAGTCTCTTATCATGAACTAAATCCTTTTTAGACCCCCTCCTTCTATAACGCCTTCCGATCAAACAGATACGGAGACCAGTGAAATGGCAGTCTTGTTACAGCAGCCTGCCAAAAGCCTGCCAGTACTCTGGGCAAAAGGGAGAGGTTAAAGAGAGCTCAGCAGAAAATAAAAACAAAATGTACCGGAGCAGCCCCTACGAAAACTCACACGCCACCACCAATTGTGGCTGCCGGGGAGGGGGGCAGGGGGATATCATCTATCAGTGGACGAATGCGGGGACGAGAATACTGCTCCTCAAATGAAATAATATATCTCTGAAAGCCTATGCCTGCGGCGGGCCCTGGGCCCATATATCAAGTATGAGCGGCCGGTGGATCCGGTCCAGGGCCATTAACCTTCCACCTGTTTCCCTCTGTCCTTCACGAGGCGCCCCTGCCCTTGGTGTTGTTCCGGTCCCTTGTTCATCTTCCCAGCGCGGGCTGCTAATGTAAAGCGATGGGGGGGGGATTCTGCGGAATAATTCAAATGCAATGGACCAGGGACACAGTTACAAATCTCCGCCAGCCACAACGTGACTCGCAACGCGCAGTTTGTCATAAGTGTGCCAGGTGACCTCAGGGACGGTGATGGGGGATATATATTGCCCAGGAGTTCACAGATCACACCGATAACACCTTATTAATTTCTTGGGTTACGGGGTGTAACAATCATAATCAGTAACCCCCCCCTTGAAAATGAACTGCTCAAGTAAAGGTTGCAGTGAAAAAAAATATTATTGAAGTAAAGATTTGGGTAACATTTAACTAAAATGACACTAAGGATGATATCAAGAAGTCAAAAATTATTAAAATAAACACGGTTAATATTAACTCACATTTAAAGACTTGATCTAAAAAATGATCTAAAAACCGAATTTAATTAATTAACAGACAAACAGAGATTTGTAGAAATAAATATGAACTTGACATTAAAAGAATGTTTAAAAAAAGACGGGATGGTTTCACCCGATCTGTGGAACTGTGTAACCAGCGGCACCGGTTACACGGACCTAAAGAACAGGGGATCTGAATTTAAAAATAAAAAAAACAACAACCCTGGATTCTGCTCCAGCTGTTTTTCCAATAAGACCAGGGCTCTCTGTTGGGTGCAAGACTGGGGAACAAGGCCTAATACAGTCCGCCTCACTTAATGGCTGGTCTGGTTTTGTCATTCCTCATACTTTCTAAAATAATTCATACCTGTCCCCTAATAGCCACGAGAGGTTGAAAATACATATTGGAGCAGCTAATCTGTATTTTAGGATTTGCCCAGCTGAGTTTTATCAGGTCAATGGACTAAGCACACGCAGACGTGCAAATTTAGACTTTGGTTAGATTGTTTCAACACGTGTCATTAAAGACACAGGTGTAAAACTGGATCTCAACAAATGACCAAAGCTCTAAAGTACAATAAAATATGTATATTTAGAACAATTTCTCCATTGTGTTGGGGCCAGAGGAAAAAGTGTGTTTCACGCATCCTATCTGGTAAACAATGGTAGAGGGCAATCCCTCTCTGGGTACGAACCGGTGCCCACGCTTATTTGCGGCCCCGCTAACAATCGAGTGACGGAAAGAGCCATGGCGACAGCTGGCCGCATCGCGCAGTCTGTTTCCCCCGTCCCGAGCGTGACAAAACAGGTGAGGTGTTACCGCACGCCCCCCTCATGTCTCCGAGCATCCCCGAGTGGTCTCGGGGTCAGCTCACCGCTTCTTCTTTTTCAACTGAAAAAACGAGCGTGGTAAAGAGAGAAACGCTTTCCTTATTTTTGTCCAAAACTATATAAGAAGTGGGAGTGGAAGAAGTAGTGGAATAATCTTTTTTGGAATGTCCACCGATTAAATTGACCATTTTTTTCCAAAAGTTACAGTGAACTATCCATCCAGTATGTAACTCACCCTGAGCCAATAATCAATTATTATTTAAAAAATGTTATAATATCACTCATGGCTAGGCCACTGCCCTGTATACGATAGATTACCACAATAAGAACAGAAGCTATATGCAAGGTTTAAAACTGACAAAATGAAAAATAAAAATGATACCTTAGTATTATCAATAATGAATTAACTTAAGAGAAACCATGAACACATGAAAGTCATTGAACACAAAACTATAACGATTACATTACATTCCAGAAGTGATTGCGCGTTCGCTCGAGATATAGCTTACAATTAAAGATTGAACAAATTAATCAGTACCCAAAACTTCTGATTGGACATGCAGCATGCTTAGTGGTTACATGACAATGTAATAAAATAAACTATAATACTACAGAAAAGGGTCCACCCCAACCCAACCGTGGCTATGCCACTGGTATTTAGACTGAGGTGAAGTAATGTGCATTAAAATTTACAGTTAAGGGTCAGATCCAGTAATACAAGCACTATTTGTTATGCTCAAAAGCTTTAAAATAAGCTTCACATTATCATTTGAAAAAATAAGATCTTATAAATTAAAAATAGGCATTTCTTTAGTTCTATAGTTACTAAATGTCTTTAGGGCAACAGTTTTCACTTTCCTTTCTACTTGCAAGCAATACATTTTGATAATGTGAAACAATTGGTTTTAATATAAGCACAATATTATTATAAAAATATGTTTTTCTAATTACATTACAAATTTTTACACTGGTTAGAGATGCCTTAAGTGTAAGCTATCGTCTGTCTTCAATAATATTGAGTATTTTTTCTACTAATGGTAGATGGTACAGTTCCCATTATTGAATAAGCTATAAGCTGTCTTAAGATATACATGCACTTCATCTACTGTTGATGAATGGTACAGGGAGGATATGACATTTAATAAAACATATTGAAATGATGCCCTGCACTTACATGATATGTCCAAACCACTAGATGACAAAACTAGAAAAAAATAAAGCATGATGTACAGCAAAAGAACCCAGTATAATTTCTAGGGACACCATAAAAAAAGCACCAAGGGAACCACATATTGTGTTTGCTAATTCCAGCCCTGGCGTTCTGCGGAAACGATGTGAAAGTTAAACAAAGTGGAAAGATCTTTAAACTGCTTTCACAAAGTATAAAAACCGGACAATGTTCACATGATCTCCTTTTAAACAGAGCCCGATAGTCTGACACTTAGAGCTGGAGCAAATCAAAGCCCTCTGACTGCAAAAATTTCCTGGGATTGAAACACAAGAAATAACAAAATAACATGGGGCCAAATCTAAATCAAGCCTTCAATAAAAAAAAATAACATATGGGTGTGGACGGGGGGTGTAATATCACCGGCCGTCAAAATCTGAAGACCGCAGATGATAAGCCACATTGCAAAGACTGGATTTTATCATTAACTTCAAAGCTGTGAATTGAAATAAAAGTTAAGCAAAACAAAACAACGAATTAGCTGTTTGCAAATAAGCCCCTAAACGCATGAAGGTGGCTTATTGACCCTGTATATCTAAAACCAGCACGCAAAAATTTCCAAACAACCTGTCTACTCCAGAGTAGTGAATGTAAATAAACTCAAATAGTAAGAAAGAACGCATGAAAGCTGTGAATACTTTAAAACGGCTAACATTAGTTCTTTTTTTTTTTTTTACATTAAATATAAATACTAGCATTATCATTTTGCAGCCAAAATGATAATGTTTCCGTATCCTGTTCAACAGTCAGAAACGTGAGCTGTAATTGGTCGAAAGCAATCGTGATCTGTTCTCTTTTGTTTGCTTACAAAAAAAGCAAAATCTGTTCTTTCCCCCTTCGCACTCTGACCAAAGTTAGACTTGGTCCGGGGAAGAATAATTGCTATAAAAACGTAGATTGTAAATGTTTACAGCAAATGTCATTATTGCGTGCGTGGTAGGGGTTTGATTAGGGCCAGCCCTTAGTTAGTACACTTTTTTATTGGGAACAAAGACAGTCTTGCATCATTAACACCAATAGCGCAAACAACTCTTGAAAGCACTTCTGGCAAAAGTTACTCGCCAAATGCTTAAAAAACAATTTTATTCTTCCTCAGCTTACGAGGTTAGTGGAGTTAGTGGAGTAACTGTTTGTATAAGCATGCCGCATCCAATCAGAACGTATTATTCACTTGTTAACTCCCAGTCTATGTACACAACTGGCTCATATGGAACAGCCCGAAAAAATCCAGGCACTGAATGCAAACGCAGTACTCTGTGCTGCATCTCCCAAAACCATGGCATTGTATTAAAAAGACACCATTACAATATTTATTTTTGCCATTTCATTAAACGTGTCTGCATTTTAATTCCCTGCACTCAAATTTGAGACCCTACTATTAGATTTAAAATGTTACTTGTTGACCAACTTAGAAAATATGGAAACAGAAAAACACATCCATTATTCAACGTCAATTTGTATATATTGTGAGAGGATTGTGTGACTGTGGGTCATGCCTACATCACAGCCGTGCCAATAATCACAATGCAAACATCCACTCTAATCTTACAGCTTTCTTAAAGCCAAAAAGGTCCATGTAGTTCAGATCCATAAGTTTTTTTTTTTTTAACAGTTGCCCCCCACAAACTATATTTTCATCATTAAACCAACACGGTCACTGCAAATGAACAAGCAAGCGTGTCGCTGCACCTGCTCCTGAGTGTGTGCCAGTATATTAACGATGCCACTCGAAATCCTGGTTAGAGGCATTTATAAGACTTACTCTTATGGTACGAAATGGAAAAAGTGCCCAAAATTAATCAGTTAATCAGATTCCACACAATATAGCAGCCAGCAGCATGCACAAAAAGCATACCAGGTCCATATAAAAACACATTCAGGGGTTAGGATCAACTGAAATGCGCTAGTGTAATACCGATGCTATGTACTGAAATTAAACCTGGATCAATACGCCTGCATTCAGAAATATGCGAGACTGCACAAATGTATTATAGACAAGCCTAATTTCTAACATTTCTAAATGTGTGCTTTATTCACAGGGCCACCCAGCATAAACTTAAAATAACACATAAAATCAGAAAACTAGCCTTCCTTATCAAGACTAGAACGGCTTTCGCTGAATTTCCACCATCACTGTCACTGTGCTCTCATCTCAACAACAGATTCACAAGTACCAACTAATTAAAACTGGGTCGTTTAAAAGCTGTCAATGAAAGCAGCTCATTTTACAGATCTGTGCTTGTAAACCTTTCAGTGAAGATGCTGAAAGAACCTCAAATTGCTCAGTCATTTCAGTGCATTGTATTTCCACATGTATGCCATTGTCCTGTTATTGATGCTTCACAAAATGATCACATGGGTGTAGAAATGAGTCCCTTCATAAAGGGTAACGCAACATAATTTCAACAATGAAGTTTAATCACAACTGAATACATCTAATATAGCTAGTCATTAGACACAATGACATTTGTGGATCAAGTGGGGCTGGGCAAAATTCGTAAGAGGGTACGTGCAACAGCATTATGACGGGCTTGCTAATTATGTACCATTGCTGAATAGTGATTTAAAGTAACTCATTAAAAACCTATCCATCTAATCCATATAACCACACCCATATAATTTTATGAATTTTGAAGTACTGTACTTTAATTTAAAATTGTAATTTAATTAAGATATTGTCACATGAGGATTTCATAAATGTCAACATTATTAAATGTCAACATGCATTTCAGGATGAAAGGTTTTTGTAGCAAATAAATAAATAAAGGACTGCAACAGAAAGAGCCCATTGGTACTTGACACTGTCAGATCTGTTGCAGTATGTGGTTCAATGTTAAGACCGGATGGAGAATGGAAAACGAGAGATTTTCATACAGAAGAGCTGTTTCATGTAACTTGGGCTAAACACATGTAATGCACATGTGCTAGAAATCCTCACTGGAATTAAGGAGGTATTAACTGTTTTTTACAGGAAACCTCTAATGCACGTTGTTCTGTCTTGTTTTACACTGGGGGTTGGTCAATATCTCACTACAAAAACTATTAGACAAACCAGCCTAGAGAAAAATAGGTTGCTTATTCATTATTTTACATTTATACTTGATATTTAGAAGTCACATTTATTATTATAGATTAACATAACATGAGACGTTAACTAACACGCAAACAATAATCAAAAATTTGTTTTCATCTTAAAATCAAATGACAACATGATTTGTCAGAACGGTACATTGCCCTATCATAGTGTGAATATGCTAGCCATTTAATTTTAATTGCTAGTGTAGAAACTACTGTTTTAAACCCTCCAGGGGAAACTGGATTCTGATGAGATGGCTAAGAGAGAGGTCTGGAATCCAGCATACTGTTTATGTTTTTATATCCTATATGAAGCTGCTGACCACATTTGGGTCCAAAAAGAACCAGATGGTTTAAGTACTAACCTGTTCTTTCTCAGTTCCATGCACATACACACAGCAAACACTCTTTCCTGCTGGCCAACAGTTCACTGACAAATGTAGTTAACTTTCAGTTATTGATCACACCCATTACAACATACAGATTAAAAAGAATCTGCAGTTCGCTTTACAAATGGGTCAGCCGGCATTAATTACGAAACAAACTTTGCATCAACGTTAGAAGCAGAGGACTGAAAAACATCAATGACATTTGTTGATAATCTATTTATCAATCTGAAGCACATACCTTAAGCTCTCTGAAGAATATGCTGCTCCTCGCCCACTCGACAATGGAAAACAATGTCTGGTCAGCCATTTTACACATAAGACCAAAGGTGTTGAGTTTCTCGTGCTTGCTGCGGCTAGCCTGCTCCTGCTGCAGGTAGGTCAGGATCTTGGTCTGCACCTGTGGCTCGTCCGGCTCACACTTCAGCAGCTCCACGATGAGGTGAGGAAAGCTGGGCGGGGAGTTGGTTGGGTACGTGTCCATGTAGGGGTAGCCCAGTAGCGACTCGGGGGAGCTGGTGTAGGGGTCGGGGTACTCGGACTTGATGGTGCGACTCTGGAAGTGACTGTAGGACTGGTAGCCCTGCAGGCCCCCGTGGGGGGGCATGGCCATGCTGATTGGGGAGGTGACGAAGGGGCTACGGTCGTAGTCTGTGGGGGGCAAGGCAGCATGGCTTAGAGGTAGGCCCTTAGTGGCTGAATGGATGTTCTGTATGGCCGAGGATATGGTCAGGTCCGTGGGCACAGTCTGCATAACCTGAGTCATGGCTTCGATTTTGAGTCCGTTCGCCCGGATCAGTGCCTTCTTCTGCTGCTTTAGTGCCCGGTCTCGCTTGTACATTGGGCCAAACTTGTTTCGCCCTCCTCTCATGCGGTCCGCCCTCACCGCTGGAAGAATACATACACAAACGCTGACATTGACATTTCTTTTCAGATGGAAATTCTTGCATGTGGAGATCTGGGTTCTTTCATACTAAAATAGCTACTTTATGATTGCAAATCAGTTTTCTTTAGCCAATCGATGCAATCTGTCTGTATTTAAGTGAATCACAGATATAAATATGCCAAGTGCCAAGTATTAAATTCAACAAGCAACACGAGTGAAAAAACAAGAAAACTTTGCAAACCCAAACAAATCAAACCCAACTAATGATTTTACAGATAATAATGAAAACAACAGCAAGTAGACGGAAGATCATTTATCAACTGTGCCTTTGGGAGGTTGTGTTTTGGTTATCCGTGTTGAGGGTGTACGTTAATTATTTATGATTAATTATTTCTCTTATATGCTGGCAGTGAAGCAGATTTTCTCTTGCTTTGGTTGGCAGGTGGACAACTGGAGGTTCCCCGGTGGACGGCAGGGCTTGGTTTCAGAGCCTGTGGTTAGCATTATGGCTTCTCATATCTTCAGAAAAAATAATTAAAACAAATCTAACTCAACAGCTGCCTTGGGAGTAATTTTAATGGTCTCTGTCACAGCAGTGTCTGTCACTGCCACGTAGATCTGAGGGGCATGCAAGAGGGTCTTGCAGAGCCTGTCTACGATGATGGTACAGTACATCGACGCGGAAACCGCTGACAGTCCCACAACACGCACAGACCGCTGCGCCTTCTGCTGGAGGTGAAGTTTGGAGCTTTTTATTATTTTTTTTATCTAAGGGATTAGCGTAGCGTTAAAAATTTATCACACAACCATGCATATCCATTATACATTATTGTAGAGACTTTAACTATTAATGATTCCCAGCAACAAGGCAATTAATGAGCTGAAAACTAATAGTTAGTCCTTTTGGGAAAACACAATTAGGCCTGAAACTGTGAGTCAAATCATGAATACACATTTTGGTTACATGTTTGGTTTCTAATTAAATATGATTATTTACATTGTGTACCATATACATTTGTCTACAGCTGAAGTGTTATTTCGGTTCTCTGACTGTTCAAAGCCCATAAGAATTTTTTACATTCTGTTGCAAGGGGTGACTAAAAAATGGAACAATTTGGTTACAACAGCTTTTGGAGCTAAACTGGGTGAAGAATTTTTTTAAAAAGGGATTCATTCGTATCCCTCTTTTAAATAAAGTGTAATTTGTAGATATATTAATGAAATCAGATTATCGCCTCAATTTGGAATAGCTAATTATAAATGAAATCAGATTATTGGCTCAATTTGCAATCGGTAATTATCCAATCCTGCCTGCACAAATGGGCAGAGTGAGGAAGCCCGCAGGAGAGGTTCAGCGGCAATGGAGAGAAGAGGCACAGCCCTCTCAACGGCACTGCTAGCCTGCAGGGAAGTCGACGTTGGTGACAAGCCAAGTGAAACCCAGCCAATTTACCCAACCCAGCCCGGACCCAACTCAGCCAATAGTGCCTCTCTGCTGTGCTCTCCCAGGCACCATCGGCAAATGACATGAGCTAGATTTTAAACAGGCGAACTCCAGCTCCTAGGGCTCAGTCTGCACTTGGGAAAGCGCCTTTACCGATTGAGCCACTTGGGATGATCGTGAATCAGATTAGTTGATCAAATTTTAACAGTGTCAATTATAGGTTCAAATGAACCTAGATTTTTTTAAGTTATTGACAAGTTCCTAAATGGCATTAATTCCGCAAAGCAAAGACACACAAAAAGCAACACACTTCAAACCAATGCTATACCAGCTACAGAATAACACGTTGTTGTGCCTGTTGGAAATCAATGTAGACAGCATTCCAGTATCAACAATATTGCTCCTGAACAGGCATGTCATGTTTCTTTCTGGGTCCCTCTGACATTATGACCTCAATCTTCACAGCATTGACATTTCCTGTCTGCATGATTATCCTGTCAAGCGTCCCGCATCTGTTTATAGATATATCAATACTCACAATCTTTGGTGCATTATACTATTCACGCAGTGGAATTAAGGCTAAATTAGTATGGGGTGAGTTTTTAATGATATTTGAATGATAGCATAAATTTAATCAAATGTTATTTTTAAATCAATCGAATATACATGAATCCAAGACATGGAACTAGTGCTGCCTTTGTTCAGTATAAAGACAAGAGCTCCGTTTTGTCAGACTTTATTCAGAAATGAAAGCATCCATCTGGAATATACAAATGCATGCACGTGTTTCCTTTAATGGCGCCAAAAAGAAGTGCAGCTCCTTGGACACAACGGGCTACTGCCGACTGAGCCCTTTGGTACCCTAAGGTAACCATGCGAAAAAACGACACAAAAGAAAATAAGCCGTAAACCCACCACGGTGGGAAGCATGCCCTCCAGCTATCCACAATTAAAAGCAATTTCTCAGATTACCACGACAGCAGCATTTCCATGCTTTGGAAGTAAAAGTTTAGGGAGCGCATGTGCTGAACAACAAAAGTGCTGTCGGTTTTCCAGAGCGGCAGTAAACCCGACCTGCCTGATGTTTTAAGAGAAATTTTCAGGCTAATGTGGCAGGCTTGTGTCATTTCCCTTATTACGCCACTCTCGCAGTCAGGGGCACAGGGAGTAACCGTATTCATGAAAAAAATCCTTACCTTCCAGTTTCATACCGACTGTGAGACACTTCTGAAATCGACAGTAGGGACAGCGTTTCCTCTGCGTTTTGTCAATCTGACAGCTCTGGTTCTCTATACACGTGTACCTCTTATTGTTCTGAACGGTTCGTTTGAAGAAGCCCTGGGGGAAATAATAATTAAGATGTCAAATCTACCACCCTTGTGATTCGTAAACACACTGTGCAAAACATAAGCCCCTCAATATGTCTGGTGAATATGGTGTGCACTGGAGTTATAAAATGCATATTTGAAATTTATTTTGACGTATCAGTCTCAGCACCGAATTACAAAAGTGATACTGAGAATGTTATATATATATATAAAGGAGTATGAGATTTCATTTTGTCCACAGGCAACAGTATATAGACACATGTGGTACACAGCCATATGCATTTCAGGGCAACTTTTAAGTTTATTATTGTGGTCTTTCCTTAAAACAACATATATCTCCACCTTCTAATTAACATGAAGGAATGCCTCAGGAATAATTAATTTTCAATAATGAATGAATTCATTTTCTGCAGAAAAATATTAAATGGCATAGCACTGTTTTTGCAAATAAACCCACTGGTGACAAGTGGATGTTGTTTAAAGAGTAATGTATATGCAACATTAAAAATGATACCAAATATACTTCATATCAATTAAATAATACATTTTAAACCCAAGTTTTTACAAAACTTAAAAGATAGCTGTAGATCTTAATTGTACCTTGTTATGGGTATTTATCCCTATTCTGAACAAGAATTCATATTTATTTTCATATGAAGTATTTTCAATCATTCATGTATTTGGCATTTTTTTTAAAGTATAT
Organism: Hiodon alosoides; assembly: GCA_025775065.1. Taxonomy (NCBI): domain Eukaryota; kingdom Metazoa; phylum Chordata; class Actinopteri; order Hiodontiformes; family Hiodontidae; genus Hiodon; species Hiodon alosoides. The sequence goes on along the minus strand of JAOYSI010000028.1, from coordinate 1,018,606 downwards.
AAGTAAAGATATAAAAATCCAATAAATTACACCAATAATTTACTATTATGTGGTTACAAGATTTTTGCACAAACCACCGGGAAATTAAACCTTAAAAACTTGAAATTGTATAGGTCTCATAATTAGCTAATTTAAAGCCATTTTCTCTTTAAAATAACTACAAAATAAATAAACAAAGTCGAGCAACAAAACCTTCCCTGTGTACTGACATACAAAATTTTCACGAAGCTTGTCATTCACAAACTCGACCTCACTAAGCCCCCGAGTACATGTTATCTGCCTTATCAATAAGGTTGTTACATTTGTGATGATAATCAACCCTCCGTAGATTTACTGTTCATTGTGTGCTCCAGATAGTGAGCATTACCAGCCATTACTCATATCAAGAATATGCGGCACTGAGATATTTGGGAAAGATAAGGTTCCTTTTTCCTGATAAAAAGCAGTGGCTGCATCTATTGAACTAACGTTGAGGAATGTGGCCTTGATTAAGGGGGTCCTGTCTTTCAATTACATTTTTTGAATGGCGGTAGTTCTTGACAACATTAAACACGATAAAGATTCTTGACAACACTGTAAAGATTATCACTGCGCCAGAATTTTAGCATTAGACTTTTAAAAATGATTTTCTTCGAAAATGCTCCCAATCCAGTTGCTTGGTTTGTTTTTTAATAAATCAAAAGGATTCTCCTTGACCCATTTATTAGTACAAATTTTCTTTTGAGAAAAGGAAGATGAGTATTTTGCTTAAGGGTACTGCTGCAACGTTCAGCCTGGGATTTCAGCCCAGAGCTAACAGGTCTGTAATGGAATGGTCCACATGTTGCCCTAAAGTCACTTTCTGGCACAGTAAAGACTCATCGCCGAAATGAATAATTTAAAAATGGTTTTCCCAGCTAATCTACTTAGTTTACCTTATTTGGTATATTTCAGGTTAGGATAAAACAACATTCACCCACCCCCGTAATTCCTACTTTGCATTCTGATCGATACAAAACATTGCCACTAAGTAATATTTATTCAATAATTTATTAAAAAAAATATTTTTGTATGTTTCCTTATGGAAACAAGCCATAGTGGAAGACCGAAAAATCAGGGCATGGCCTGAGCTCTGTGGCTGAATGACAGCAGCAGTGGTACACCACCACTGATGGCAGGTAATAAGTGGTGAACACACCTTGCAGCTCTCGCAGGTCAGCAGTCCGTAGTGGTACCCAGAAACCTTGTCTCCACACACGGGGCACATCTCATCCAAGTCTTCGTCATAGGAGTAGTCCATCATTTTAAACTGTGGGGCTGGATAAAAGGCACACATGTTAGCCAATACTGACAATACATTTTAGCCATAAGCTACACCACTCCACAGTCTTTGCTTATTACGTGCAATAATTACTCAAGTAGTATTCACCCTGAATTACGGCAAGTGTCACAATGCCTTTTATATTGCTGTTCCTACATTGATAGCTGAACAGCTACAAGTCAAACATTTTTGCAGAGTGAACCTATTGAAAACCACAACCTATAACTGACACAACAACTTTAGTAAATAAATACAGATGCCAACAATTACATATTTATAAAAAAGAGCTTTTTCAAAATATAAGTTCTACTGACATCTACCTTTTTAAAATACAATTAGAATTTTAACAAATACAAGATTTCAGACAGTGAACAAATAAACCCTATAAAAAAGTGGACTCACTAAGGACTCACTAAAAAACTATGGCCTTTCAAACACATCAAACACATCATACAACCTGTGTTTGACATCAAAATGTTCACGAAATCATCACAAACTAACAAAAAAATTTAAAAAGTAAAAAAAAAAACATAATGTAATGAATTAATACGATCTCATTTAAAATAAATATGACGATGTATCTTAAATAGTACTAGTATTTAAATACAACACATTGAGTTATAAATTTCGCAACCATTGCATTTACAATTTAAATGTTTGCAAAGACGAAAAACTAAATATCGTTGAAGCAATCTGAGTGGGCTTTAATCATAGCAAACCTAAAATAACTTAATACGGCAATAATAAAAAAATTCGAATCATTGCATTACACGCACGCGTATCCAACGACAAATACTAGTTTATAAAGTGCAACAAGTGCTTCAAAAATTCTAATAAATCATCAATATAGATCTGTTTAACAAGTGTGCAATAATCAATGAAAGCTGAAATATTTATTCCATAGTTGCACGTTTTATTTTAACGTTTTATTTAGTTTCGATAAAATAAATTGCGTTTAACATTCAAGAAATGTTAGTATGCAGCCCAATTACATTGCCTACATAAAACGGAAATAAGAGTACAATCTACAAAAAAAAACAAAAAAAAAACGTATTCTTATGTTTCAAATCTACTATGTTTTGCTTCTCAAGGCAAGCAATATTTACCATAGCACTACTACAGGTCTCAGATCAGGACAGGAGTACTTCAAAGAAGTACTTGTATTAATGGCGTCAGTTTTCTTTTATGTTTACAGTAAGCAAGGACTTCGAGCAAAACTAGTTTAACTGAAAAAGTCAGTAGTGTTGCGTTATCCTGGATGTAAACCATAATATTTACAAAATATGAAATATGTCACATAAAATCTACTTTATTCTCTATACGACAACTCTATTTAGTATAATGGCTACTAAAATCAAGTTTTACATGGCATGGAGATGAAAAGTAAAATTGAAATATTGGATAAGCCTAAATTTAGGATTTGATCCTGCCAAAAAGTATAGCTCTGAACTTACTATGCATCGTAAAATGTGTCTGTCGGTTGTCTACGATAACGGTATGATTAGCAGACACAGAACGAAAAACAAGCAGCCTATTTTGCCGCTATCTATATATTTAATGTTATGCAAATTTTAAAAACTGCTTGCGTTTAATATCTTTACATCCCCAAGTTGAACCAATTTACCATTTTCTCATAATTCGACATGAACCGCGTCTTTATTACAAACCATGGGATTGTTTTCTGAATTTGAATTTAAATGTCATTTGTGTGTTTAAGTGCATGGTATGCACGCTTTCTTTTTGATTTACGATTTGTTATACAATGAATAAACCACTGCATGTCTAAAACAATATGACTTTGTGTTATTTATACCGAGTTAGAAGTCTGAATAAAACTGTAAAGTAAACTTTAAATATTCACACGCGCAAAGACAAACCCTACAGTTGCCAAATGGGTTGAGGCGAATTCCGCTTAATAGGACCATGTAGACAGCTGTCGTGCCAACAATTAATTTGTGTAACCTGCATGTCACTGTGTACAAAACTTCAAATATACTCATGTTTCTCACCTTGCATGTTTCTTGACATGTGCCCTTGCTCCCCACGCGATCGAGAGAGTCCCAGAGATTCCGTCTCGACTTTAGGCAGCATGTCAGCGCTGCGAAGCTGAACTGGAGTCTCAGCTCCGTCCGGCAGGCCACCTGGACGCCAGAGGGACACCACAGATTCTCACAAAAGGAGAAATGTTACTAAGAAATCCTGTGTTTTGGCTCAGTTATGCGGATTTTGTTTTAAATGGCTACATAACCGACAGTTTGTTTAAAATATCGGTCGAAATTGAAATTCATTTTCCAGGGTATTCTTTCGAAGGCCGGAATCATAAACAACAATGAGCGTATATAAATAAAAAATAAAATAAAAAAACTTTCGAACCACAATACACTGGCTTGTTTTTTTTTATTACTTTCTCTTTGTTTTAATTGACAGCTCTATTCTTGCATCGAATAATTAAGAAAATGACACCTTAGATTAGAAGATCATCTAGCCTCTGCAAAGCTTTTCGGCAGCAATCTGATCTCCAGGTGTCCCCTCGAATTTGGCTGACATCGATGTATAACTGTAGTTACTGAACTGTCAGGAAGTTTACGCTTGCAGGAAAAAAAAATCCAACCCTCCTCAGCGCTGCGGTCGTCTAGCTCAGACGCAGATGTGTTGAGATCTAAGGTTCAAACCTTACTCCACTGCCTTGTTTACTCTTCACTGACACCGCTTTCGCCAATCAGGGTACTTCGTGGTACTCTGACATCACCATATTTCGCCAATCCCGTGTAGAGACCTGCAGCACGATTTAAATTAAGCTTCGTTCTCCAAATCACTGTATAATTAAACCGAAGACCAACTTTCGGGTACTGCATAGGAGAGAAAATAAACAACATAAGGGGTGGGCATCGATTCTGAGAAAACCAAAAGCCGCCAGTGGTCGTCAAATATCACCAATCGCAAATGTACGCGAAGGTATGCGATGTTGATGTCCGCATCCATATCAGGATGCCATTTAAAATGATTCTGTATGCAATTGATAAACGCTTTATAACAATATACAAATTTAATTTATCATTTCAGTGTCAGTCGACAGATATTTTTATTCCCTATTTACCTCTTAATGTAGCTAAAATCTACAATGAAAATCGTGACCTTGGCCGGAAACCAAAAACTAGATTCACAACTTTAACCAACAGACAAGGTAAAGTTATCCTTCTGATTAATTTGTTTTATTTAATTATTTATTTTACTTTCCTTGTGTAATGAAAACATCGAACGATAATTAATTTATAACACATTATCAGTGTATCCTTGTATAGGTATTACATAATCAAGTTATAACACTAACTCATCTGTATATTTTCAATAAAATAATATGGGATAACAATAATATTAATCAACATTAAATTGCATAAATTAATTACAGAGTTGTCTTCAATAGCATAAAAACACATTTCTAACCCAACATATTCTTATCAACCTGGGTTATGTTGAAGGTAATTTACATTTTGCGTAAAATGAAAGATTTTAAACTACAGAAACGAAAATCAGATAGCTACAAATACCCTGCTATATATTGGTGCAAATTTAATTAATAACTAATCTCCTTCGCCCCAATTTTGTAACAGTTTCTGGTTCTATGAAATTATTGCACTTAAAATGTGCATTTAAAAACTAAGAATTTGCAATAAACGGAACCGTCAATCACAGGATAGCAAGTGCAGTGATAGATAATGCGCCACAGCAATACGGCAATAAATCAAAAGGACACTAACTGTTCGGCACACCTGAAGAATCTTCAGAATTTAAAAAGACTGAGGCGCACACCCTGTATACTTCTCACGTAAATTGGTCGCACCTGAATTAAAAAAAACAAACAAACGTATTTACACTATTTGTTTAAAGATTATGCACCATGTTATAATTTTTTAAAAAGTAATATTTTAGCGTCGTAAAGAATTGATATTCTCCTAACATTTAAGTCAATACAAGTCAGTGACGATTACTGTTTAAATCATATATTTGAATCAATTTTAAATAATAATAAATCAAAAGTTTAAATAATAAAAGTTTATACTCTATCATGTAACATAAAAAGTACAAACCTAAATGACGGAAAATAACGTTTTAATTATTGCCTTTGCCACGTCTTTAATTTATACAATCTGTAAATTATATTAATTTTGAGATATTTATTTCCTCATTCAGACGCGTTGAGCTATTAGGATATGTAGACATTTAGTGTGGTATTTCAAGATAGCAATAATACGAAAAAGTAGAAAAAGAAGAATAGCTTGGAGTTTGTGTTTTTATGATTTTATTTTATAAATTGTCGACTAAATTAAACTTTCTTAGAATTGCAATAGCCACATAAAATACTGTAAAATGAATTGCGGTGTCTCTATTTTAAAATCATCACATCGATTTGTAAAAAAAACATTTATTATCCATGTCGTTAAATTATTACAACTTTGAACACGCAGATGTACGCACACGCTTATACATTTACGTGTCACTGAAACAAAAGTCCTTGAAATGACACCAATATTTGTAGGCTACAATATTTGCGAATATCTAACAGACGGAAATAGAGCAATGGACTATAAACCCGATTTTTAAATATACTCTTTACATTTTTATTAAATCTGAACATATTCTTATATTTGGCATTGCTTGGGCCACGTTTCAGGAAAGCTTCATACGTTTAAAATTGGTTGGGCACCTCATAAAGATCTTTCTTGCGCAGAACATTCTTTCGCGTTAAGTGAAACTTCTCTTTAGGTTCCATGCAGATCACCAAGCAACGGCATTACATTTACAAACAGTTTATGTATTACGTGAGTGCCAAAATAAAACAACCCTTTCCTTTAAAACGGTGTATATAAGGCTAAAATACCAAAGAAACCGTTTGGTCTGTTGTTGATGTATTGTTGAGAAATGAATCTCACCTGAGCCACTGGAGCTCTCCAGATGAACAAAGGGTATTTCACTGATCCAGGCCAGAACACTGAGGCAACAACTCACCTAACCCTGAGAGATCTTCTGTGGTATCAGACTGAGAGTTTGAAAACATTAATAGCTCTAAATCCTTGGTCATTGTGAGAACAGGGTATAAATCAAAAGTAGCAAGTTGTGTGACCTTATAACTATATATTTTTTTTTTTAAAAGAAGAAGATACCATCCCCTCGCTTTCAAGACAAGTGAATTGCCTCGATGGATTAATTATCCCTCTTCATGCTTGTATCCCCCACCATGTCACAAAAAAAAAGCCCGCCACCAAACAGACACATTTCCCAAATAGTGACGCGCCTTAACCAGTGTACTTATCGGTACAAATCAAACGTATTCAAAATGCTTTGTGTGAATCACATGACCCAGGATAGGCTGATAACACCTGTCATAAACGGACACAGAGACAGATAAGAGTTTGTGGCAGATAATGGTGCAGAAATTATTAACCAGTAGGGAAGAGAGTGGAAGAAATGTTATACAGGTCACTGACTTTGTTGCATGGAAGGTGGTACAAAGTGAGGTCAAGAGATCAGGACCTCAGGCTTTGCTCTAATACTTCTGGACCTTCAGATGTAAATAACAGTATGCAGTCAAAATAAATTATTGACATGGTCTTTGTATCTGTAAAATTGTTTGAAAATATATATTTGCAAGAAAAGTTTTTAAGTTGCAAATTTAATTTTACTTATATTTCTCTGCACGAACAGCATTTAAGAAATTAAAACTACTGGCTCAAAATGTGACTTGACTTCTCACTCTGAGACCTTTTATTCCTTCCCTGTATAAAATAGCACAACTAGAGATGACTGAAAATGACATACAACACGTTTGGAGTAGTTTAAAGACAGCCCTGAGATCATTCTCTCTTTTTCACTGACAATAGGAAAAATTCAAAGCACTTCCTGCGAGATTAAAGATTCCGGGGCTTCCCCAAACTTTTGTTCTCTCTACCCATGACCTTTTGTGACAAGAACCATAAAATAGGAATACTCTCTGTAACAAGAAACTTCTTCTAGCAATTACAAACTGCTTTATTTCACCCAATTCCATGCTTCTAGCAATGCAAACACAACCTGGGTCATGAGATAAGTTACGTGGGACAAGTGGCCAAATAAACTGGGGCCTATTGACTCGAAAATGGGGCTGGCTGATGCTGCGTGTTCCTCAGAAGAACAAGAGACAGACAACAAGACTTTGGCTGTCCTGACTACTATAAGTAGACATATGCTGATAACGCAATGTACCAGAAAGCCTGTTGCTCCCCCTCTCCCGTAGCCAGTTGATTTCTGAACTCATAACACACACTCCTACTTTAGAAATGTTTTTATGGTGTAAGACTTTAAAAAAAAAAAAACTTTTCATCTGAAAGTTTGAAAACTCACTTTCTATATATATATATATATGTGTGTCAAGAATTCAGGATTCTGAAATAAAATATATTTGTTCTAACAATAAAATGGGTATCGCACACATCAGAAATTACATTAGATGAGCACAACTAAACCGGCTCAATTTATGTCTGAAAATGTATTTATTACTTATTATCTTCTTGTTGAATTGAAATAAATAATACAGCCATTTGAGATGTGCTAAGAGACTGTATGATATTGGAGATTAAAAATGTGCATGACACCCTAGATACATTTTCCAATCCAGATGATGGACGATTTAAGGTCATTTCTACCTGATTTCATTCAGAAGATTTCATTAAGAGAAATTCTTTGCGTTTACTCAGTGTCCTATACTAAAACTAAATGTATGTGCTTTTCCACACCTTTAGTATAATGGGCACAAAGAGATGAAAGGTGTCATATTTTATTGGGCACATTTTAGATTTTAAATAACAAATTCCTTCTCAGGAAATTCAAAACATATAAGGATTCAAAAATATTGGAGCTTGGGGATTTTTCATTGTAACACTGCAAACCTGTGTCATTGAAGTCCTTCATTCGTTGCAATGGTTACTCCCTGATCAGGCTCCAGGACTTCTGTGTAGCTAAATAAAAACACACAGCATAGCTATTAGAAATAATCTAAACCATTGACACAATGGGAAAGGCATAAATGATCAATTAATGGTGGTCTCAGGCATCTAAAAAAAAACCCCATGAGGGATAAAACAAACACAAGGGAGTCCAGGAACACCCCGGAATGTCTCCCACGATAGCTGGCCTACATGCATTGGTAAAGTCATACGTTGGTAAGGAAACGTAACTGGGCTTAGATCTGATCTAATACCTGTTGTTTCATAAATCCTGACGCTGTCCTGCTTTGTGAACAAAGAGTTCCTCAGCCCACTCATTGGTTTTCAACAAATGTATAGTCTGATTTATCATTAGATTATTCGTAGTTTTACTCTACATAGCGATCTAAAAAGAAAACAACAGAAATGTTATAAATATATATCAGAAAGTCGATCAGCAGTCAGTGTTCATAGCTTCCCACATCATTCTGTTTTTGAGGTATTTAAGGAACAACAGCACTTGTTCGAGTCAGGTGAAGACCGAGAATGTAAACAAAGCCGGCAGTCAAACAAAACACTGTAAACGCTAAGTAACCGCTGTCCTTCCTCTTATCAGGATCTGCCAGTAATTGTTTTTGCTAATACACAGGGAAATGTGTATTAGTATCTTTGGGTTTCACGCTGATAGTTTTCCCATGCGTATGAAGACGAAAATATGAAAACAGATGTATCAAGAATGCCAGACGTCTATGATTTGTTATGCTGGGTCCGGATGACAAATACACTTGCTGTTGTAGAGTAGGATTGGGAAACAGTTAATCAGGTGAAATGCCTGTTATGTATGTGTTAAATTCTGGAACAGTCGAGTGAAGTTTTTCAAATCTGTTTTGTTATGAACAAGCTTTGGTATCGTTCTTTGGGAACAACCGTTGGAAATGTTTGCGTGTCTCCCATTATATTCTGATTAACAGTTATAAATCTGTTCCCTTACAAACCTGTCAAAAAGTTTCTCACTCATTGCGGTCTCAATAATACAAAGAAGTCAGAACAAGATTCATGGGTCTGTAGTAGTGAGTCCATCATGTAAGACATGAAACATGCTGGACAGCATGACTTAAGAAATCTTCAGGCATTCACTCTTACAGATAAAACCCAGTTCCGTGCTATACAGTAATTCTGCACAATAAATCCTCTATAGATGTGAACAACTGAAATGATCAAGCAGCCCCAAACGTCTGTGCTAGTTCCCCCTCCGTGACCTCTTGATCTATGGTGTATCGAGCTACGGGTGTCATGGATTTAAGTTGAGATCCTTCCTATTGCCGCAGAAATCCGACAAAGCAGAACTAAGAGGGAAAACCAATGAGGTATGCAAGTTTTATTTCACCCAATTCCTTACAAAAGTGTAATAAATTGCAATGGTAATGGTACAGAATAATTAAGAGAATCCTAGACAGATAACAGAAGCAGTGTCCTAGACAGAAGACACAAGCAATAAGAAATAGGTTATCTTAGTCTTTCTCCTAAAACATTAAAATAGAAGACAATTCCCCGACCTAAGATAATAAATTACCTTCTGCACTTTAATTCTTGAGTCAGGCAGGTAACAAGGCCTTGCTTTACAACCATAAAGCAAAGAGCTATTTCGGATTTTAAGGACCATTGTTTTTCAAGATAAAGGATCAACATCTATCAAGCAGTGCACATACTTAAAACTGTTTGACGAGTTCTTCCACTAAATATTTTGTGTTTGCAGACTCCTCCACAAGACAGGAGACTTTGCGGTAAGATTCTCTGTAACCACTGATCATTTGGCCATCATTACATTGTGTACCTCCTCTGTCTTCAGGATTAACCATTGTGTTGGCAGACCTAATACAAATGTTGAACAGATACTTTGCCTAACCATTAACATCACCACCATGCTTGAACGGGGCATTAAGGGTAGAAAATCATCTATTATTGCTAAGAACAATTTAAAAAAAATGTTTCATAGTGAAAAAGAGTCTGCAAATGGTAAAAAAACCACCAAAAAAATGCTTGGTTCTGTGTGAAAGGACGCCAAGGTATCACAGATTTTATATTACAATTCTATAATATAATAATTTTATCTAGAAAATTAACAAAACCAGAACCAAAATCGAATCTAGTATATACAGAAAGAAAAAAAGCCCAATAATAATTAACTGTAGCACCAACAGAGTAGAGTAAAAATCAGAAAATGTGAGCGGCCGTATATAATATTCAGCTGAAGCCGTGATATGCTGCACAACAAGTAGTGGAAATGTAGCTTTAAGAGAAATTATTAGCCTACAGTTTGGGCCAGATCAAACCTTTGGCATTTCACTAATCACACTTAATATACAGGTATTTAATGGTATCTTTTGTAATCTTTTTTTGACTAGAAGAAATATGATCCACAAAAAAGTAAATAAAGAAAACACAATTAAATTAAATTACATTTAATGTAATTGTTGGATGTCAGAGCCTTGATTTTGTCTCTGCCTATGTCTTTTTTCCCCCCATTTTTTCCCATTGGAGGTCATTTCTGAGCATCCCTGTGAGACGCCCTCAGTTTTAACTGACTCAAGCATTTAGGGTAAAAAAAATCTGTGGAAGGGAATTTATTAAGAGAAGTCTTGTTCTGCCAGTTCCATAATACTTCCAATTGTCTAACATATGATTGTAGGTGTTATGGTGTTAACAGCTGCTAACATTTTTGTAAAGATGTTTAATGCAATTTTGTGCAGCAACCAAGAGAAGACTGAATTTTTGATATCACTACTGAAAATGTATAATGTAATGTACTGTAGATTAAAAGATATAATTTCTTTTAGGATGGAGGTTTTTTTTTGTTTGTTTAACTGCATGTGTTTCTGCTATTACAGGTTTTACATTTGATCATTGTCCTTTTTAAATCTCTGTCTTGATACTTTTTGGCGTTATTGCACATAGTTATGGAAAGACTTGCAGATACTCAGAAAGATTTGAACCTGGCATTAAAAAACTTTCTGATACTGAGAACATTTTGTACACAGCTGTACGTAACAAAAAAGACCACCCATATATTCTCCTAAAAGCTCCACCATTATTAATTAGGACCTTTCCCCAGTGGTGGGTTTGTGGTGAGGACACCTGTGCACATATAAGTGAACCATTACCACCGATACCTACTTGGCACAGATAGGTTCCACAAAGATAGTGTGCAAGGCTCCACATGCGTTTCCAATGTTGACCATTAGGAAAATCTAAAACAACACTCTGAATCATTTGATCGTTTTCTCATCATGTAAACAAATTCCGTATTTTATGCTGAAGTTCCCGCGGACTATAAATGGCGGTTCAATCTACCGCCTTTGTGGCGCAAGGCTTTATTGGGGGGTTTGAGCTTTTTTAGCTTGTGCAGACACCAGTAAATCTGTCACCTGGAGAAATTTGGCTCTTACCTCAGGGAAGGAACAAATTGTGGCTTTCAGGGGAAAAGAAGTGACTTGTCAGGGTGGCCCATTTATCATCTGAAAAAAAAAAAAGCCTGGATCCTTCCAGCTGACCAGGGAGAACCTCTGTGCTAAGCAAGTTCAGAAAATGCAAACCTCGGAAATGATTTCAACTAATCACTATTCTTCTCATTTAGAACCTCGAAATCAGCCCGAGAACTTTTAGTCTTCCGAAACAACCATACTTTTGTTTATCACAGACTCTTTTTCCATCACAAGTTCATTGTCCTTTTAAGTTAACTCACAGAAACGTGTGAGGTTCTGTGCATGCACCGTTAAAATCGCAGATCTGAAAAAGAAACAGATGGTAGCAGTATTCACAGAGTATGGTGTAACTAATAAACAGCCTTCTCATATTTATATTTCCGTTCAGACACTTCTGATCTACTCGACTGGTGGGCATTGGTTTTTAAAGTCACAGTATGTATTGCCAAAGTTCATTCAGTTGCACAGAGCTTTCAAAACCTTACAAGAATGGGCAGCAAGCAACTTCTTTTAACTAGATACACATGCATGCAGGCAAGCTGTCACGAAGACATGCATTTGAAATATAATCATACTTATTGATACTTAATCATACAATTTTTTCGGTATCGCTTTCTCATAAAGTCTCTATGAGAAGAGACTAGGATAGGGGGGTGGGCACCAATATTTAATGTAGGACAATCAAAAAATAGTTGTTGCCGCAGTTATTTTTTGATGTCAACAAAATTTTACTCTCAAGTGGATAAAACACCATATTGGCCATCAATCTTCAGTTCAACTCCCGTACATTTAATGACTAATTGGTAAGTCAGCATACCTCATTGACTAACATATGCAAATTCAATATTGGAAGAATGAGTCATTGTCAATAAAACATTTGTTGCCAATAAAATGTAGATTTGTTTTTCTGCTATAGTTAAAAACACAACTGCAGCAATAACGATAACAATAATCCCCATCAATTTGCCAGGCTGATTTTAAACCCATTTGTAAAATTAATTGGAAAAACTGGTAGCCATGCTCTAAAAAAAATACATACTTGTGGTGGACATTATTTAATCGGGGAGCCATGCATTCTAGATTGCCAAAACGTGATAGATGGCCTACCTACCAATTGTTGTCAATAAAGAACATATAGGAAGTAAACAGAACATGTTTTCAATGGCAAGTCACCGGGCAGATAAATCATAGTAACAGCCAATAATAAATGGATCATGCTTCTATGTTTTTAAAACCCATGGCAGCTGTATTGAATGGGAAACCTTGTGTGGGAGAAAATAGACTTTTATTGATCAGAAACAACCGGGGAGGAAAAAAAAACTGACATCCAGCAAAAATATGCTCTTTTTTATAGATCTGTAAATTAAAATGTTATGACTAGTTTTAAGTAGATGTTGTGATAATGATGCCATTAACCAAAAAATAAACTGCATAAAATATACTGCATATTCAATTCAGTGACTGCAAAATTGGCCCTCTGTTTAGCTGTAAGCACGCGCGTGTGTGTGTGTGCTGTGTGTACGTGTGTCTATGTCACACTGTCTGTCTGCCCTGTGATGGATTAGCTTCCTGTCCTGGGTGTACATTGTCACACGTCCAGTGTCTGCAGGGTTGGGCCCTGGCTCACTGCTTTCCTGAACTGCATAAGTGGCAATAGAATGTGGGTGAAAACATGAACGAATGGATTAATTGACCACACCCATTGCTGATATGAACAGTCACAATCTCAATGGAGATTAATTCATATTTGTAACATATAAATTAAATTTGCATTTGACATAAATTCATAATGCAGGCCGGAAGCAAGAGCAAGTGAGCTCTTACTCAATTACAAATGAATTTTGTTCTCACATTCTGGAAGCTCAATTTTGTATAAATGTCGTATGTATAATAAAACTGTAATCACAAGAAGGTAGGGCTGCCATGCGGTCACAGTTGTTCCTTACTGAGCAACTTTTGTGTCCAGCGGACTGTACAGACCCCCAAAAGCACACACAGCACTCCACTCACAAGGGCACCTGTGGCCCGAGCCTGACCACAGGTGAGTGAAGGGAAAGCAAACACACAGCCAATTCATGATATAACAAAAGAAGATGAGAGGTTACATGTGAAGCTTCAGGGGTGAACGGTGATCTCGGTCAACAGTCCTCGGTCAGTTAGACTGCAGGGTTCACATAATGGCTGTGCCGTCACACACTTTTGCCGTCACACACTTTTTCCCTGGAAGTCCTTTTGTCTACAGTAAAAAAAATGATTCTAAATATACTTTTCCTGAAAAACAGAAAGACTTATTTCATAGCAAACACACCCTATTAAAACAAAAGCTCACCCCATCGTCTCTTCATCAAATCTGACAGGACTTCTCACCTCAGATTTAAAGACTTTGCATTCATGTATTAATGCTGTTTGCAATTATAAAACATTTATTTCTAGAATTTTTTTTTTCAAACCCGGCTATCCGTTTCTCATGATTCCTAACTAGAGTTTACTAACGCCAGGCATTTAACACTTTATCTTTGAACTTCCGTTTAGTTCGGAAGAGTTGAAAGAAACAGACCAGAGTTTTCACAGCTGTATTGATCACATTGTTACGAAATGAGCTGATGAGCTGTCACAAAAAAGAGCCGGAAAAGTCCTGCCGTTTATTAACTGTTCCCACCTAAAAATAGTGTCAGAATAATTAATGAACAAGGGCCGGGCGAACTACGGTCGTGAGAAGAATAACACGTGCTGCTGTTGGCGGCCAAGGGAGTCCTTGGCAAAACACCGTCTGGTGCCTCTCTGCATTTCCAGTCAAACTAGAAAAAATAAAAGCTCTAGTAATGGTTGCCAGAATCAACACATAGTGGCCGCATAAAGACCAAAGATCATGCCCGGTTTACTTTGCTTCAAGCATTATCTACCATGTAGAAAAATACATACGATACGAAGTGAAAAAATAATAATAAACCTGAACCGGGCTGAATAGCTTTTTTTCCTGCATTATCAGTAAAAGTATTCTGTCAGAACACTTGGTTATGATTGGCAAAGGACTGTTCCCCTGAATCCGTCATACCTGAAAATGCATATGCCATCATTCGGAAAATGATCTTTTTAATTCAAGAGGCAAGTAAGGACCTTCTGTTTCAATAGTTGCATGAGCAATGTGTGTAAGCCTGCACATCCATGAGCTTTTAGGTAAAGCTGCAAATAAAATGGCGACGAGGGAAACAAAAACGTGGAGACGTGTAAGACATAGCTATTTTTTTGTCTTAAAACACAAATGAGACGGAGCCCAAGGAGGTCGCAGTTAGGCTCCAGGTGTTGCTATGGAAGCTGTTATGGAAATATACTGTGCAAGGGTGTGTGAACGTGGACCAATATAGTAATAATAAAATCTACATTGTGTTTTATTTGTGCATGCCTTATCTGCCACCATTTCCCCCAAAGATGTAGGCTGCTATTTACCAGTACCTAAAGAGAATTTGTAATGAGAAATGTTTAGCATTTATACGATCAGCAGAGACTCACTAGCAAAGAAAAAGAGAAAGAAGAAAATGTAATTTCTTCTTTAGAAAGATATATATTTCTTTTTAAACATAGATGTCTGGCATATTAATATGGACACACATCTTACAAGTTTCCTAAAATACTATTTTTGAAAAAAAAAATTAAAGTCTACGCTATTTTTGAGGGCTCCCCATGTGGTCTCACCTTAATTGTTTTAAGGTGCTGTCACATCTGGATGGCAGGGAATTTTTTTGGCTTTTGAAAAAAAGAAAGAAAAGAAAAAGATGAATTTATGTTCCCAGACTCCGTTCTAATTCAGGCTATGCTATGCGGACCAATTCATCCTGCAAAGGTATTGATTCGTTCAGATAAAAAGGCTACTATTACTATTTGTAGCATTTTCAGAGTTTGGTACCCCCCACTCTGTGATCATCTCTATAATTTTGTTATTTTCCCAAAAACCATAAGTGTCGGCTAACCTCCGTGTTTGGATCGGGTGGTCGGTTTCCTGAGCTACTCCCACATTTAACAGACCATAGCAAGAAAGGAGCTGGTTCACAATTTTTTCCCCTTTAGACAACTCTGCCATACCTCCCAAGAGTCCAGCCTTTTCAACGTTGGGCAGCATGAAATTATACTTATGACATCGCATGATCTGTCTAAAATAGAAATTACAAACATACGGTGAATACTTCTAAAGTGTACTCATGAAAATCTGGTCTTTAATCTAATGCTACCCCATGAAGACATTATAATGAAAATAAAAGGATCTGTCAACCATACGATTGTCGTTCGTCAAATGTTTGGATCCATTTCTATAGCATGACGCTCTGAATCGCTGTCTTCTCCATTTTGTCAGAATAATGGTAACCCATTAAAACGGAAAACATATATTTTGTTGTAAAAATAGTGTCTTTAATGTTCTGCTATCCTGCCGACAATGTCCTGAGCCAGAGGACTGTGGGAGAGTGTTGGATGATTGGTTTTTGCCAGAATGGTACAAAGATTAAATGGATGCAGCCTCAAATGCAATCTGTCACCAAGTTGTTATAGCTTTCTTCACAACAGGGATGACCTTCGCAAAAATCAGAATGGATCTGTGTAGCCAGCACACGCACCTGAGCAGCCCTGTCTCTGACTGCCTTATAGCTCTACCTCGGAGCAAGTGCCTTTTGCCGAGAAACCCAGGCCACTCGCGACGGCGCACAAAGCAAAGAGACGATCGGTCATAAATACATTTCAGTCAATGTAATGTTCTGGCCCGACTTTGCACTTTCCATTTGAGCAGGGTGTAGATCATAGCCAACTTCGATACTCTTTTTAAAGGGCCTATTTATTATGTAGAGCAGTGCTGACCTCTGGATTGCAGTTGAGATGATAGTTTTTATTTGAATGGAGGCAGTCAATTAATTCATGAATTCTTAACCACATTTACAGTAAGAGAGAAAGAGAGGTAAAACGGTTATTGATTGCTTCCATTAATACACCAAAGCAAATTCCCAAGGTCAGCTTGTTTATAAATGTAGTTTCTTTTTCTTTTTCAAATAATATCGTTAAACTTTAAACCCTAATGTGCTCATGTTTGATTGGTACTTTTCTCTTGGGTTTAGTATTAGAAGTAATGACTACTCATAAGTTAAGGTAAAATCTTAATTATGTCACACTTTTATTATGTTAAAATGAGAAAATCAACCATCTGTTTCCTCATTACTGTATCATGCTCAATTCAATTCCAAAATTTTGAATGCGCCTGTAAGAAAACCCCACAAAAAAATCACACAAACAGCCAAAACAGTATTAACAAATTTGACTTTGTTTATTTCATAATGGATTACTGATAAAAGCAATCTTTTTTAAGAATCGTTTTTTTCAGCATACAAGCTGGTTTCTTCCGGAGGAGATGTCTGGATGGGGTACATTAAGACTGATGGCTGTGTGACTGTGGCCCCCCATTTCTTTGGATGGAGAAAACTCTCAAATATTGTGTGAAACAGCAGAAAAGGTGACCTCATTTTTGTACTGCTGAGATGAGCAACCCTATGACCCGGGTGGACATCAGTGTTTCTCCAAGTCAGCTATTCTGGAAAGTAATTTAGGGCATGAGCCCAAAAAGCCTTGTGTCAGATCTTTGGGAAAAAGAAAAAAACAGGTATAATTGCACCACAAGAAATATTTTACCTTTTGGGCGCGTACTTTATTGAGGAGTGAATAACAAAACCGTTCGAAACAGGATTTAAATTTTATCAGAAAAAGACGAGGGGGGGAAAAAAACCGATGCACGATCTAAAAAAAACGTAATCCTAATTACGCCTGGTTAAAAAAAAAAAAAAGATCGTATTGAAATATATAAATACTAGCGGTATACTGGTCATCCGGTTCAAAAATGAAATGGCGAAGTGTATTAATGGGGCATGTATAGAAACACATTACATCATATGTTTTGAGGGCCAGACATGAGTGATGCGTGATTGTTGTAAAAAAAAACACACACAAAGACAACAGACTCCCTGTAGAGAATTGTGTCTTACTCATGAATGAGAAAAGGGATCCCAGTGAGAGCAGCCTTACTATCAGTGAAATCTCTGCACTGCCCGCTATTAAGAGCTCTTAGCATTATGAGTCACAGGAAACCATCAGCAGCATTAAGGGAGCTCGTAGACTAAAATATGAAACTAAGAAACACCTCAAAGGCTACCGTCCATGGCTATAACAAGCATGCAAAGCATTTTCCTGACTGCGTTCCTCCGTAGTAGAATGTATTATATGCGGTTTTAACATGATTCACCCGAACATCAGTGTTAAACATTAAAGTAATGGATGTGAATGTTCACAGGACATTTGATGAAATACTTTAATGTTTAAAAGATACTTCACGTCTGATACCGTTCAGCGGCTTTTGGGGTGTTCCAATATACTGAAATATTAATGAGAACGTTTCCTTTCAGACACCTGTCCCATTTGTCCTGTTCTGGGGCCATGGAGCAATCAGGCAGTCTGAGGGCGGAGACCAGCTAATTTCCCTGTTGCGTTCCCAAGACGGATTCCCAGGATAATCAGACTAATCAATATGCCCCTGGCCGCTCCAACCCCCAGACTTCATTAGCGATTCGTCATCAAACGTTGCTGTCTTGTTGACGCGGCGCAAGTGTTCTTTCCCAGCATCCATGTAATGTCTGAGCCAGACAGAGGCCGCTTTCCACCCCAACAGTGATGAATGGGTTCATCCCAACAGTAACAGTGAGTAACCAAATAGTTACACATGCACATGTGTGAAGATCTATACCAGGAACAGCTAATCAAGTCAGGAACCACAGAGGGGAAAAAAAGGATTAATTTTCTCTGATTTGCAGGAGCAAACACCAGATGATACACCCTTGTCCCTTGTGATAGATCGCTAGTTTGTCATTTACTATCCCCAGCTCAAAATGATTAAAGGTTCTGCTGATGACGAGGCAAGGGATCAAAACCCTGGGCTGGGTAAGAATGGCCCGTAGTTCTGCACTTCATTATGTTTTGTCCAAATTATATAGAATATCATATTCTTATCTTCAGCATTTAATAAAATAGTGTTTTTGTTTGGCCTATAAAGCTTGTGTTTTGGTAAGGATTGATAATCAAACACAAAGCCACGCCTTTTTTTCAGTGATACTAATCTTTCTGGTTTTTATAGCAATGAAGTTCAGTATTTATCATGTTCATAAACAGAAAGTGACATTAATGTAAATGCAAGCGGAAAAACAAAAACAATTGTAATTCTTCACTCTTTCAGTAAAACTGTTTTCCATATCAATCCAACTGAAGAGCCTTTAAGAAGGAATTATTGTTAAACAGTACAACCAAAGGTAGGCCTTCTCCGGAAACAAATAAGTTTGAGATAACAGAAAAAAGTCGGAATCGGAATAGCCGTTTCCCTTTGAAAAATCCCACCGATGAAAATACGTAATATAAATAAAGGAAGGCCTTTGAAAGTAAAAGCCTTCCTTCCTTAACCCGTCTTCCATAGGGAGCAGTGTATTCCCAGCTTCTTCTAAATTACCAAAGACCTTTCTGTCATCAGGCTCCCAACTGCTCTTGTTAAACACGCGATCGCTGGTTTATCCCCCCCCCCTTCCCCAAAACATCTCTTCGCCCTTTTATCCAGGATCCCAGGATAAGGACCCACGGTTAATACTTCCTGTATAAAGGTTTGAGCAGGTCAGAATTAATCCCTAACGTGATCCACGGTTGGCAAGCGCTATTCTACTAAAAGTCAGAATCATATCTCAGACTTTTAATGTATCCTTTAGCCCAGTTAACTGACATATAAATTATTTCTGCATAACTATTGCAGAACAGAGGGTGATAGTAGGAAAAACATTTCCATCTTGCCCAACCAATCATGCTGAGGCAGTGCACTTCATTACCTTATCGATTGTCACAGCTGTTACAGATACAGATACTGCTGTTACAGATACAGGTACTGCTATAACAGATACAAATAAACCTCAGAAAGTTATGATAGGCTCTGTCCATATAGCTAGAGACCTGACATAAATTTAATAAGGAGTTACTTATTTTTGGGATTAAATGAAGATGACAGACCTGCGAATTAAAAAAAAAAATCTATACATTAGAAATGTGATATTATTGGGTGAGCGCAAATGGGAAATAGAAGTAGAGCACCTGGGAGAGTCAAGCCATGTGTAGTGGGGTGTTACTGCAGAAACGGATCATTCGCGGGTTGTCAGGTCGTGAACGGGGCGGACGAGCGTGGGTGACTGCTCACTTCCCTCATCCTGGTGGGCTCCTTTCATGGCGCCCCCTCCCAGGCACAGGACTGGAGCCACCTGTGCCTCCCGCGACGGCTGGAGGAGGGGGTGAGCTGCGTCCCATCTGAACCAAACAGCAGCCCAAACAAGGCCGAATCTCCATCCTTGTTAGGCCATGCCAATATCCAAAGGATGCTCTCACAACGTTGGTCAAAGGACTGGGGACATAGACAATAAATTCCATAGCAATAATTTATTTCCTAAAATTACACTATTTATTTAAAGTCTTTAACATTGAGTCTCATACAGCATTGACGCCTCATATAAAACCTCAATTAAAAAAACAAAACCCTAAATACTGTATATCTGTTTCTCTTGTTTCCTCCACTTTGCAAAATGTATTTAAAAAGCACTGATACAAGGCATTAACAACCGCAGCCAAAACATTTTTTATGGGGAAAAAATGCCCCTCAATAGTAATTATAGTAGCCATGCACCCTTTTTTGGCTCAGACCATCTGCTCCAAATTTCCCCATTCACTTCCCTACTGCGGCGACCTGGAGATGTGTCACTACATCTGCTGAGCTGTCCTGGCGCGTGGGTCAAGGGAGAAGCCAGGGGCCAAGCTGGCCCGATGGACTCGGGGCTGTAGATTAATCGCCCCTTGCTTCGGGGGCCTATGATCCACGTTTGCTCCCCAGTCTATTACATTTTCCGTATCTCCTTTCCTATTTCATTTACCTGGATCTCAAAAGATTGTACCGAAAACCTGCACAGCAGACTGTGGAGTCACAGAGGACTGAACAAAGCAATGAAAGAGTAGGTGTAGCTCTGGTAAAATATGCATCATCTACGCCTTGAAGGCCATCAAGATCAGAAGGTAATTTTAAACAAAATCAAGGAGAAAACCCGTGACAATACGTACGTAAATATAATTATCAGTTGCCCATTGACACATTGCTCTCGGTTTACCATAAAAAGAGTGATTTAAGTGAGTCAAGATTTTTTATTTTATATGGAAAGAACTTCACGTCTGCTGAAGACTGCATAGCTTTCTAACGGGTGCAACAGCTGTGCCCCTCCTTCTCAGATCGGTTTACTGGTCCACCTGGACTGTGTAGTGCCACAGACTTGCAAAAAGTACATTAAAACAAACTAAAGATTATATTCCCAAAGAATGACAAATGTAACAAAACTATACTAGTGCGTATTTTTGCAACATCCAAAAATGATGTTCTCAGAATAACAGATGTTCCCAAACTGGGACGATGCAATAATTTTATGATGCAGACAAAATGATTTTACAAAGCCCCATGCAGCACACAAATTACTTCACACTAGAAGCAGTTAAGGTACACAAAAGCTGACCTTAAGACGGATATAGTTTATTTGACAATTAGTTACTTTGAAAAAGTAGTTCACCACAGCCAATCTTATTTTTGAAAAAATATATGTTTGACTACAAACAGCAAGAAAAGATTATTCTGGAGTCAGATGTTAACGTAATGTGTAATTGAGTCTATTCAACACAGTGCATTTTCTTTTTAGTGAGAATTAGGCAGCTATGAGGCAGAAAAAGAAAGAAATGATTGTCCACTCAACCAATACTTTATTTTTGCAAAAGAAAGTAGTGTGTAGTTCCAGTAGGCAACACATGGTAAAAAGTACTACTGAAAGCACCACCTAGTTTTGATTACTCCAACCCGCACAAAGATACAGCAAAATGTACTTAATGTAGTTCACCTATAAAAAATAAATAAAAACCTAGAGAAAATTAGTTGTTCTCTCACCAAAAACATGTAAACTGAAACATATACATCAGTACAAATAGGTGTAAAGCATAGTTTTTTGGATTCAGCAATGCTTTGTGCACGGTAGAGTGTATAAAATTCGACTGAGGTATGACTGGAAGAACGTAATAGTCCTTAACCCCGCATTGTCGGTCTCCTTTCAGCAGACACACACAAGCACGAACAAACCATACACACACACGTAAATCTGTCACCATTCAGTTTTACACTGTCAATTAAAAAAAAACTAAAGAACAGCTGTAATTATGTGCAGATGATCTGTGTTTAGATAGACACTGCTGTAAACATGTGCTAAAACAAGTCTTTCTCCCCGCCTTGATAAAGCAGTTAACGATTCTTGGCCATTATGCACGTGGGATAAAAAAAGCAGTCACACCTCTTCGTTTGTTTAATCCCCTGAGCGTTATTACCTTTAACTCTTCATTGGGTTTCATTCATCACTTAAATGTGTTGGAATTTCAGTGGCCTTTCCTGTTAATTCAATGTGACTTTTATTAAATAAGAAAAGGCTGTTCCCCCTCCTCAGTTTACATGTATAGTGAAGATCATTTAAATGCGATACTCATACCCCCAGCGTTAAGGATTTGTGTAAGGACGAGGAGACATTTCACAGCCCAACCAATCGGCGATATTAAATCTTTTATTGTTACAAAACCTTGTGTCCCGGGGCATAACAACATGACCCCTGATGAATAGCCTATTGGCTGTTTTTTTAGTGCCGTACCTTTAATAGTGTTTTAATATGTTGCAAATTAATTCTCTCTAATGGAGGGTGAGTCAATGGTCCTTAGTCTCATCACAAAGAAAGGTTACAGTATTCCATTTCCTACCGGCCCTCCTTCGATGGCTCGCTGAGTCTCGCTAACGTGTCTGTTCGTGCCGTCGACTCCTCCATTTCCTCCTCGTGAGATCCTAATGCGCCTCCTGGGCTCAATCAACGGGAACTAACAGCAGTATTATACGGTTCATTTGGGTCGAGGTGAAAACTTTCATTCATTATTTTGCCATTGCTAAGAGATTACATAAATTTACTAATTCCTTCAGGAGGAGATGGATATCTTTTCACTTTGCCTCCGTCATGCCGTGTCAAGGAATATCAAGGCTGACTTTCGAGCAGGAGATAGGCCGTTGTGATGAGATAGTTTGGACTTTGCTGAAAGCGCCCACATTTTGGAATGAGGAGAAATACAAACTCCAGCGTCTAAACTTCCAATAATGGCAATGTTACTGGCTTCAGAGATTACCATTCCTTTTTTGCCCTTTGATTTGAATCTCAGCAGAGTTTATACAGTCATTATGGAAACTTGGTAACGTTTTTGCTTTTCCAAGCGGAGATACCCGTAGACACTCTGACTAATTCATGTAGCAAAAATGATAAATGCAGAGCTCAATTTGCATTTGTTGTGAAGTGAAAAGCCTCTCCATACATACAATGTATCATGGGTGGAAAGCAAACAGACAAAGGGTTCAATGTAAAAACTCTTGCTGGTCTTTGAGATTCTTTAAACAAAACTGAAGGCCAAATTCTTGGGCTTTTTTTACACCAATTAATAATTTGAAAAAGATGGAAAAATTCCACTGAAATTTAGATTGCACAGAGTTAAATAGATATCTGGTTCCCTGTTTGGATAGCTTTGTTTGCCATTAAGAACTAATTGTTATTGCTGGGAAAACTATCTTTCTAGATCTTTAATATGTGTTTGCGAAAATCACAGTATAGCTATAATATTTACTTTGAAAATCCCAGATAATACGTAGATATATAAATTATGAGACTGCAAACAGATGATAACTTGAAAAGTTATCGATGACAGATGTTCATCATTCATTGAATAATTCATCATTCCATATTTTGGAAATGTATTTGGAAATGCATTTACTGTTTTTAATTTCATCAAAAGCCTTTGGGCACCTGAAAGGCATCCCACTAGGTTTCTAAGCAGATTTATTTATGTATCTTCATAGGCCTCTTGCTGTAGTCAGAGACTTCAAGGTTTGTTATGAAAGCGGCATCCTGTCTACAAATCCAACTATAAAGGTACCCAGATCTTAAATAGCATAGCCAGCCGTCCTGTTGAAAACCCTCCACGAACCTAAAGCTAAGTCTGGAGAATCAGAGACAGGGTAGTGGCTTCTCTTTGGGGCACAAGCATGGAGTCATCAAACGCACACACACACACACACACACACACACACACACACACACACACACACACACACACACACACACACACACACACAAAAAAAAACGTAGACTGAGTAGACTTCCTCTGATGAAAAGGTCAATGGCATCTGTAAATCTACTGACTCTGTAAGCAGCTGCGAACGCTGTCACAACCCCCTGCCAGGAGACACTCAATGTGCAGTAGGCTGCTATGTGTCCCCTCCGCTCTGCACCAAACCCCCACAACTGCAGGAGCCCTGTAGACGGGGAAACCCACACGCTCGCGGGATTCGGATGGAAACACGCCTACACACCCAGAATACGCCTGGTGAACGTACCCGTATGTGGAGGGGATGAGTCAGGACCATGGGCCAGAGGGACGGTCTGGGAGAACACACCCTTGTGCACGGGAACCAGAGAGGAAACGCTCCCACGCGTCTGGGGAATAGGAGGGGAAGCGGGACAGTCTCTCTGGACCGATATACACTTCGGGCTCAGGAATCTGGGTTTGAAGTGCCTCCGGGAGGAAGAAGATGCACTGGCCACATTTTAATTCTGAAAAATCAAGCAAAGTACCGCAATTAATCCAGTGACTGCTTAAAAACAGGAATGTTTATGTCATGAGCTGTGGCCACAACCACCCTCACCATGGTTCTTAACCCCCCCAGCCAACGAAATACTGATTGCAACTGTGAACCCCTTACTAATTCTGGCTCCATTACTCCACACAGCACTACACAGCACTCTTGAATTGACTTCTCACCCTGTGGCCCCACTCTAATCGGCTGATAACTCTCCTTCTCTTAACCCTGCTGGGAAGGTAAACAGGGGTAACTCCACCATCTTAATGCTAGTTCGCTAACTTGGCTTGAGAGTTGCCGGATAGCCACGTTCACTTCTTAGCGGCTTTGTTGGAAACAAACAAAAAAACTACAACACATCACCTGGACCAGAAGACTATTCCCATTCAGAATGAACCATCCAGGTTGAACCATAGTGCACAGGTCAGCTACCCCTCGCTCTCTGCCGTTCTTCAATCAGTACCCAGTTTAGAAAAGCAAAAACTTTGCCTCCTAAACACTCAGTTGTAGTGCGCTTAAAAAGGGCATGGGCGTAGCTCGTTACCTTACGGCCCTGACAATTATTTAACACACCAATACGACACCCCCCTCCTGATTCCAGCAAATTCCTAATTATTGACCTTGCCATATTTCTGCCCTGAGAGTTTCACCCAAGAACATAAATGTATCTTGTGCACTAACAGTATTAGCTAGTGGAATATCCACAAAAAGCATTGACTTGAATAGCCAAAAGTATATCTGCTGCGGCACAAAGCAGTCAAATGGTTTCTGAAGCTGTCACCTGCTATTAAGTTTTGTGTTTGTACCCTCTTAAAACAGGCTGGCCCATCTAACTGCAGTGCTAGTAATACTATCCCCTGCCGGGCATAACAATGTCAGATGCGACACATCTGAGCCGGCATAGATGGAAGGCAGCAAATATCAGAGGAGCACATTGTTATTTTGGAAGGAGCAGGTGTCTTGTTGCAGCTCAGGTTTCATGCCCTCATGCCGCCCAGCATCGGGTCTGTCCACTCTCGGACAACGGAGCCATGATGGATGGCTACCATGCAGCCACTGATCACCCATATGCCCCTCTCAACACATTCCTCCACATTTTATTTATAATCTCTCTAAAGTGTGGGCCGGGATATCCTGTTATGTGGCACAATGAGTCTTCCGTGACACTGGCCTGATTTCCATCTCTTCGTTATATCTAAATTAAGTCGCTGGCAGGGGGGAAAAATGTAAATCTGATATCAGGGACTATAAACTACCTGGTCTGTCCCGTCTAATGTTCAGCCCCCCCGCCCGTACCTACTCCAATATCTGTAATCTATTACATTCCAAGTGGCACATGTATCAAAGAAAAACTGTCAACCATAAAAACCTGAATAAACTAGAATCGCAGTGTGTGTCTGTACTGAAGAGAGGGAATGTTCCCTATTGACTTTACATATTGCTTCTTGTGGTAAGTCACATCAGGCTATGATGATGAATTGAATGTTTAGTGCCTCTCCATCGCCAATATACCCTGAAAATGAGATGAGCTGCAAAAGTGGCAAATGGATGATGATCGTTATGTTATGTTGTGCTATTCAGATTTTATTTGACTGTTAAATTTAACAGACTGCTCGTTGAAAGAGTAAAAAAATAGTTGTCTTTTTTGCTCTGTTAGGCTCTGATGCAAACACAACAATTCATACTTAAGTTCACAGGAGTGTCTGCACATACCTATTTATTTTAACCTGAAATCAGGCAAAAACTTGTCTGCAAATCATGCTAATCATACGTGTCATTTTAAATTATATATAAAGATGCTGATTGGTTGAAATAAGACAGTCCCACACAAAAGACATTTTCTTGTATGTTTTTGGCTGTGTTGAGTGTAAATAAACCCAGATTTTCCATTAGTATGTTTGATTTAACCTTTTCTTCTCCTCATGGAAAAATAAATTTAAACATTTAATAACACTGCTATCGAAATCTGAATAGACTTCTATCTTTTTCTAGCATTGCTAGTTTTATTAACAATGATTTCTGATGTCATTACTTGCTTATGAGTACGCGCGATTCAATAGTCTTCCACAAGCAGTCTTGCCCGTGTTCACCAACTGCAGGAAAGACCTTTAACAATGCTGGTGTCATCATTCTAGTTCTTTATTTCACACCAGCAGAAGAAAAAACCTGTCTGAAAAATCCTGGGTCCTAGGATGAATATTGTTGAGATTTGAATAAAATCGTTTGTCTTTTCTATCAATAAGGTTGCCATTAAATTTATTCATGGCCTTTATCTGGTATCTTCAAAAGATAATTATCCCTCAGTTAATAAGATAACTAAATGTATAAATTGAAAGTTTACCTTTCAAATCTCTGTACCATGAAATATTCTGGCTTTGTGTTCTTAAATGTATTTTTTTTCATTCCCAACTGTTTCTTGTGCTTGAGTAAACCCAACAGCCCAACATGCAGTTTTTACTGAAAAAATAAATAAAACATTTGTTTCCAAATGAAATGTGTATGAAAGTAATGCCTGCATGGAAAAACATATATCGATAGGTAATAGATTAAACATAAATCTACAAACAGAAGTGTTCGTTAAGTTAACGGATGTGCTTATTTCAATTCCCTTTAATGTTGTCTAGAACACTGGTACATGTTCATAGCATAATAATGCACTTCTACTGATTTCTACTGAAAATGCAAATACCCTTAAAAAAAATATAATATCCCAACAGCCCTGGCATGTGTTAAATATTTGTTTTGGGCAACTGCTCTGAAGGGGGTGCAGGGTTGGAGGAAAATGCTTTGCCCTAAAACCTTTACCTACGAACCTCTTTAATTTCACTATTCTTCACCACGCACTTCAGTGAATTAGAAAAGCAACTGTTGTGTGTTAGCTCACTGGGGAGTAGTCTTCTGCTTGTTCCTTACCCTAATATGTGTAAGTGTTAATTGGCCTCCTGAGTTAGCAGAATTTCAGGGTAAAGGTGGTATCCTTGATGTTTCAGCACAGTTGCCACCAGTGACTGATACTTTCAACTTGAACATGTTCCGTGCATATCCTATATCTCATTAAAGGAGAACGGAGAAAACCACCCACCGACAGGTCTTATCTTTCCCCGACAGCTTGTTCAAACAAGTTACTAATGGAATTATTCCTGTTTGCAGTGAGTTTGCTCAACATTGTGGCATTTACTCCTTTGCTGTGAGGTCTAAATTCTAATTTAAAATGTTAAAATGTAAACTTCTGTTTGGTTCAGTAAGTATTTTCAGTTACGTATTTTGGTGACTGAAACCAAAATCTTAGAAACACTTTTTATGAGCACATGCAGTTCATTCGAACAAAGAGTTTCACAGACATATATGAAAACCATGGTATTGGCATACGTAAAAAAATAAAATAAAAATAAAAAAGGTTTTGAGAGATCCAAATTAGACTAACATTGTGAAGTAGACAGTTTTACAGCAAGCCAGTAAAATTAATTTAAATGTATCTTAACAATGCATTTAGATTTTTATATAATACATGAAAAATCACAAGTGAGTTACATATATAAGTATAGATTTGAAACAAACATGCAATGCGTTAAATTATATGAATTACAATTACAATGCTATTAGAGATTTTAGGTTTGCATGTTAAACAAAATGAAAGACCTCAAAATAGACTGGACTTTAAATAGACATTTAGAAAAAAAAGAAGGATACATTAATTAATTATCTGCAATAAACCAACCAAGAATTCTCAATTTATTATGTTAATTATTATTATTATTATAATTATACATTTAAGGACATTATGATTTGTAAGGAATCACAACTGATTTTTATGCAAACACTACAAACATTTACACGCAACAATTCAAAAAATTTCACTCAAAAATATATAGTTGTAAATTCAAATAGTTGTAGATTGCTCAGAAATTTGCCCTCTTCATAAATGTAGGTGTAGAACTATGCTGTCGTTGTAGATTGCACAGGATTCAGCAGAATACCTTTTTATATAATGGGATTGTTGCTGCTTTGTCACACCATAGGCAGTGTACAGCATACCTGTCTAAAGGTGAAATTTATCTTAAAATTATAATATGTCAAGTAATACAGCCAGCCATAGCTAATACCAAAGACTTATTTTAAGATAATTATTTGAAAAAAACAACAAGATTATTATTAAACTAATAGTCGTAACTATTTAAAGGTAAACTCAGAGACAAGTAATATTATGTTAGGCTGTATTCATATTCATTTAAAAAATAATGCTTCATGGATATGTGTATCTTCTTTGAAAATGATTTAAAAAAAATGGTGCTTGCAAAACATCACAAATGTTTGCAGAATAGCTTTCCCAGGACGAAAGTAAAATATTAACTTTCTTTCCCCATGCTGTGTTTTACAGTTCGGTCTGAAATGCGTGCAATCCACTTTGTACTAGACAAAACATGGGAATTTTTTCTTGACATTTATCTGTAAAGTTGATGGCCATAACTGAGTTAATAAAGAGTGTACACAAGCTAGAAGAGTATTAATATGCAACATAGCAAAAGGTTTACTCCTTAACAATATTATATCTGAACAAATGCTTAGTTGTGAAAGTAAAGAGTTTTGAATTCCCACTCATTTATAATGCGTAAAATTTATATTTCGTATATATTTAGCATCTTGACCCAATGTTCAGACTGCAACTTAAATATCAGTTTATCGTGGTGATTCAATTAAAAGTTAAATGCTAAATTTGTTTTTTAAATAAAATGTGTTATTAATTTATACAAATATTACACCCGTTAAAAAGTTCTAAATAAATTGTAAAGCGTCCTATTCTTCCAAATACGTAGCAAGTTCATTGTAACTTGTTGCAAGCACTTTACTGCCATCTAGTGAATAATTTGTGTAAATACGTGATGATATAAAAAAATTAATTTAAATTAATAAAATTCGTTTCAGTGGGAATGTGTATATTTGTCAATATAATTTAATATATCTATTTAATAATCTATTTAAAAAAATATTCGTCATTTAAGATAAACTATGTAGTGTTACTTTGAATTCTGTCACATTTTACTTTTTACGAGGTGTTTTTGCAATTGAGCAGTGGACTGAAATTGTACACAGTCTTGGCAACTCAGACAAAGTGTCTTGGCAATTTCCTATAGAAGATTTTCCCTGTGGGACAAAGCACAGCTTTTATTTTTTGTTATTACATTTTAAATTCAGCACTGAGGTTTCATCAGCTGGACATGCTTCATCCTATTTCATTGGGTCCCCTTAAAAAAAAGAGAGAGATAAAAAAGCCCATCCCTCAGCACTGAATGGCCCATTCAGCTCAGTAAATCACATATACTGCAGGTAAGCTCACTGTTTTGGAACCAGGAGATTGGCCCTGTGTGCTATTATGTGCTAATGAGACCTCTTGTTGCATTCCTCAGGCCTGACATGGGCTCCAAATTAGAAACTGACATGCCTGACCTCTGGATTGGGGTCACCAGCAGGTCACTCCCGCTTTACCCCTCCCTTCTGTGGGACTGGGAGGCTGGATCCACCTAATAAAATACGCCCAGAGATAAGACGAGTGGTTGGAATAACTCAGAAGCAATCTCTGTCCTGCTGGCACAGATGGGGTTAAATACTTATCTTCCATCAGGGGAAACCTGTTAGTCTGTACAAGTCCCTTTCAGACTATTTAGGTATGTCTCAGAACTAGTGTTATTGTTGATATGTACTATATATTTAAAATATTATCAATATATAAATAAATAGCTAATAAATATAAAATAAAAAACTCACCAGAAAATAAAAAGCAATATTTGCCTTTAAAACTGCATCAATTCTCTTAGGTACACTGCAGTTTTAAAAGACAATCGCAGGTAGATTGTTCCAAGCACGGATAACTTTATTCACAGTTCTTCTACAGTCGTTGGCTGTCTCGCTTGCTTCTGTCTGTCCTGGTAATGAAGACAGCCTCAATGATGTTAGGATCAGGGCTCAGCGTAGGCCAAACCATTGGTTGCGGAACACCTCGTTCTTCTTTCGGGAAATGAACATTTGGGAAGCTAAAAATTGCTTTTTTCTACTGACACACCCGTTACTGACAGGTGTATAAAATCGAGCACACAGGGACGCAATCTCCATGGAAGAACATTGGCAGTGGAATGGCCCGTATTGAAGAGCTTGGGGACTATCAACGTGGCACCGCCATAGGACGATATGCCTTTTTCAACAAGTCAGTTAGTCCAATTTCAAATCAGTTCAATAAAGGGAAATCTTAAGCAGACAATGAGTCTGTCTCGGACCTCTCTAATACTCTTGTGGCTGAAGTCCCAGCAGCAATGTTCCACCTTCTAGTGGAAAGCCTTTCCAGATAAGGTGTGCAGCTAATGAGATGTTATCATATATATATATATATGTGTGTGTGAAGGTATGTATGTAATTTTTAAACAGTTCATTAGCATGCTGTTGTCATTAGCTACTATTCATTTCTTATTAATTTAAACAACGCCCTCACACAGCCCATGCCCCTACTGGGTCATCCCAGGAGATCCCACCCATCCAGTCCATTACAGCAGCAATATGCAGTCATGTCAAATCAATTTGTAGGCAGGGTTAACTATCATTTATTGTAATCTAGGCCTGTCACACCGAAGGAGAGAGAAGGTTAAAAGCTGAATCGTCACGGGAACATGTTACCCGTCTCCACTGACAACGTGTACTCCGCTACAGTCAAAATGGTGCAGTCATTGCGGTTTCTTCCTGTTCCATGAGCACAGCATGTTAGTGGGATGAGTCTAACATGCGCAGATGAGGCCTCCTGGTTTACTCTGCAACAGCTCCGCAGATCTCCCCTGGATGCAATCCTTTATTATTATTTACCACCCAGTTAGTGCAAAAGTAAAGCACGTGCATCAGATACCCAAAATTAGGATCATAAAATCAAAGGCATTTTTAAGATAAAAGGGAGTCCACCAAAAGGCCAGTGTGGTGCTTCCAGTCAGTAGGAAACAAGGCAATGGCAGACAGATAATTCCCTCGCATGGATTTACTGCTGGGATGATTAACAATGATGATGACATAACTGCAAAAATCCTTGTTTATTTTGTCTTGTTTTTGGAAATAATTATATTTTAATGATACACATTCAAGTATATTAGGAATCCCTTGTATCAGTTTTTTTCCCGTCTGGAGTCCACACTGACATGTAAAAGTTAGTATTTAGCTGACTTGGGTATTGAAACCCGTCAGCCTATAATAAAGATATATTTTAAGAGCCAAACTCCCAATACTGCACTGCATGGAACTTATTTTTTAAAAAGGCAATATTATTAATCATGGTAATAAAATTATTTTTGGCAATAATAAAATGGTAATAATTATTATTATTACTGTCATACCCACCTCATTCCCTTTGCACCAAGATACTCATTACAAAGAAGAAAATGTACGAAATAACCTTTCATTTTAAAGTGTCATTTATTTACATTACTATTTGCATTTACTATGTACTTTACCTTTGAAGCTTGCATTTCTTCAAATAATATTTTTGCAAAACCAAATTTGTCAAGTAATATCATTTTGTGATGCAGTACATGTGATATATTTTTCCCCCTGAACTGAACAGGTATGTCTACATGATTGAATCGGTATATTTTTTGTGAAAGGCTGGCTGTTGAATATAAGTGAGTGTGTTGACTTTAACACAAACTTTCATATGTTCTTCAGAATTTTTTTATTAGATGACAATTTTTAATTCACGGTCACATTTCTTTCATTTTAGATCATTAATTCAACACAAGGTTTTTTAGGGTTAGGGTTAACTTTTGGATTTTTTTGTTATGTAAATTATGTAATCTAGTTAAATCGTTAACCTCATTTGAATGTGTACTGTAGGTGAAGGTCACGAATGGTAAAAAAGTTGGGCAAACTACAACACTAGATGGCAGAATCTCCCATAAATGTTGGCAGACGGTCCATTAAAGACGATATATTTTATTTATCAGATGCTCTTTTTCAGAGCGGTTCAAAGCAAATGCATATAATTCTAATATAAGGAGTCCTGCAACAGGTTTCGGACCATCCAAATGTTATTTATTGTAGACTCAACACAACACAGAAATACTGCAGGGGTCGTGTAGCACTGCAGGACTGACAATGCGTCTCTACAGCTGGGATGCAGCCATTGTGACATCACCAGGGCCTTGAGACAAAAGGGGCCCATGCCCCCCACCCCTGCTTTACCTTCACTTCGTCGCTGAAGTGAATACATTCCCAGCAAGTATTTATATTATTCTCAAAGTTTTTAAATCGCAGGTTTATGGGTACGGAGGGCCATAGTTTCCAAAAATAAATAGAAAAATAAAGGTCCTTTTTTTTTTCCTTTTCCATTGTAGTCTTTTTGGGACATTTTGGATTTTGCCAAATTATTTAAAATGTATTTTAATTCCCAAGTAACCAAAATATAACAAAATTGACATTTCGACAATGAAACAAAAGTGAATTAACGGAAGGGACAAGCCATTCCCAGTCTTTGGGACAGTCTTTTTAGTGTTCTTTTCGCATTTAGCACTGTTATTCCCCATTCATGATTTGTATATGCTATCTGCTTGACAGGTCTGGTTCAACGTATTTTGCCAAGCTCATGGGTATTGACAAAGAAACAGTAGAACAGTGGACTTATGTAGTATGCTAATCCACGCTTTTATTTAGTGATTCAATGTATGTAGTAAATAAATGCTAGTGAATAAACACTTAAAGGACTTAAAAACAGTGCTTTCAGTTGGGCTGAAGATAAATTGTATTTGACTATATAAATGGCTTGGGCTAAGTTAACATTAACCAACATTCAGTCAATACTCAAAGAGATGGAAAAGTCAAGGGATTCTGCAGTTCTTAGTCTTGATCACTGGAGGGAGATGTTGAACTCAGGATTGCCGGTGGACTGCATGACCTTGTCCAATCCTTCTAAAGCAAGAAATGCATTGTTGATGAAAATGTGGAATATTTTTGTAAAGTGTTTTGTATTTACTTTTAAAGACTTAAGCTACAAAACAATTAATTTGTTTTTGAGCACTGTAAAAGACAGTTGTAATATTGTGCTGTAAATTTAAAAAGAAGGAAATATCTATGATATCAACAAAATGCATTTTTGTTGTAAAATACGCAAAACCTTAAAATGTTTGGCATAACCATTTAAAAAGAGTACTGTTCTGTAAGAAGGGAAGAATTTCTTAAAACCTTGTTTTCCCAAAATACTAGTGTTTGTGGTTTCAAACTGAGCTTCCACAGTCCATAATTAGGGAAAAGAAAGAAAAAAAACCATCATGATACTATAGTTGACCAAACCTCCAAAAACTGTTTGTAACAGACATATTTCTGAACTGAAAGTGAAAAGCCCCAAGTGAGAGAGCCCTGAACATTTGGCATCTCTAATTCCAGTCGAAGTAGAATCAATGAACTTTGTGCCGTTTTGTGTCTTATTGGTCTTGGGTGACGCTCCACGTGCCCTGATATAGCCTGAGCGAGGCGTTATCATGCAAAACAAAATGGTCTCTCTAAACAAAGAGCGTACATATCTCACACAAAAGACGTCTTCACCACGACACAACACACGTACTGTTTCCCGTTTCTTAATGGAAATACATTCGTGTCCCGTCTGTGTCCTCCACACAGCTGGCCGTTGTGACGCTGCTTTCCAGTGGCGAAGAGTACAATAAGCAAATTCAGGCACACTGGTCCTTTTTACGCTCAGCATTCACTTTCAGCCTCTGGTTTTAACATAACTCCCTTATTTTCTCAGCGTTTTGGCATTCAGTTCTGAGTGCGACAAAACGTTAATCACATGATTGACTCGCTTCATGTTGCCTACACAGCATGAAATATTTCTGATGAATCCAGACTGTTGAAGGAACGCGCCACACTGACATGTTCCTGGTACACACGGCAGATTTGTGTGCGATTATGGGTGCCCTGATGCCTTCCAGGACAGCCCCGACTGTTGACCAGGCCAGGCAACTTTCATCCTTTTATACAGCTGGATATTTTACTGTAGCAATTCCAGGTGAAGCAGCTTGCTTGAGGATACAACAGCTGGGGTGGGAGTTGAACCGGATGCCTTCCCGTTACTAGCCGGTCACCTTAACCCCAAGACCTCCAGCTGCTCTAAAACCACCCAAAGCTTCACAGTGCACATGCAGAAATCTATGGTGAAAAAAAAAAACCTCATAAATGGCACGTTATAAATCCAGCTCGTACACATGCAATGACATTTGGCACACTGACACTGAAGGAAAATCAAAACATTGTTTCTAGGTTCACCAGCTGGACTCATCGTGGATTTTTGATTTTCTACCACACAACGGTATGGCTCTTACGAGTTCATTCTGAAATAGAAATGAACTGAATCTTTTGTATTAAATTTTTAAAAACATGGTTTGTACATTGCTTGCGTGCTCCTCCCCTTTCACTAAGGAGGCAGATTTACTAAGATTAACCATGTAAATAAAGTACTCTGTGTCACATTTTCCTAGTTTAAATGGTTGGAATCGAAAAGGCTAAGAACATGTTTATAAGTTGTGCCGTTGAGCCGTTTAATGTTAACATGGTGTCAGAAAATAGACAAAAATAAACCCTGGAAAACTTCCTGGAGGTTTGGCCAGATTGTGGATGGTGATTTTATTTACTGGAGCTGGGGTTAGTAGACTTTTGAGGTGTGTTTGGCATAGAGACTTTTGTATTTTTGTTTCTGCAAATGCAGCAGCTTTCTTTTAGGACCGGGAGAAGCGTTGTTCCATCTGTACACAGTTTACTGATAAAACGGCTTTTAAATAAAGAGCATTGTATTAAATCTGAAACACAGTTCTGCCATTGTATGTTATTGCATAGTATTATTGTTATAATGTGATTTCTGAATTTCATTGCAAATCAGTTTGACATTGTTTGTGTTCTCAAGAGGAGTTCCTCAGGTTTCAATATTTTGGACTCCTCTGATCTTCCTTTACACCATACCTAAAACCCTGGTTTTGTGTCTTTGGCAGGCACCAAATCACAACTAGATTGCTTTGCTCCTTGCAGTTCCATTGCCCTCTATGGTTTCAAGTCTTAGTCCAGCCCTTTCTCCGTCTTGGCCCTGCAATGGTTTAAAGATCTTCTTGACTCAATCAGAATCTCTGAGTCACTTCATGTCTTTAGTCACCAACTAAAAACCCAGTTGTTGAGGCTGTATCTTAGCTTCAGAAAGAAAAACAATCCTGTGTTTTTCAGAAACACATACTTTGTTTCACTTGGCTTCCGAGATATTTCTGTGCAACAGACTGCTATTTTTTATATGGTTCTGATGCTCATGAACCTACTCTTGAACCCCAGTTGTCTTGATGATTGTATGCTCTAGCCATGAGTCTATCTGAAAAAGTGTGGCTGCTAAACAAATAAGAAGTTAAATGTGAGGTAAATGCATAACCTTTCCTTCACCCTGGATGAATGGTACGACGCTCTCCACAGTGTTGACAGCCAGGACTGCCAAGAACCTTTGGCATCCCCATTGATGAAAAGCTCTCTTCCACAGGGAATATAAAATCTGTGCATTTTTCCACCACTACAATATCTGAAATATTGACTGAAAACGTACCACCAGTACGTATCCTGAGAAAAGAATGCACCTGCTTTTTGGGCAGGCAGAAATAGCCGTGGTTTTATCCTTAAGGGGTCAAATTTGTCCCTCACCTTAGAGGAAGCCAAGATCCCATACCTCCCTCCGGTCAATAGCATACTTAGGACAGACCGAAGGTGGGACAGACCGGAAATGGGACAGACTTCAAGTGGCGCGTATGTCACTCGTATAACATTTCAAATGGGGAAAACCCAGGCCTAGGGAACCTCCGGCTCTGCAAACAACAGGGGACCAATAGTTTCATCCCAAATTAGTTTGTTGTCGAGGAAAATTCTCGGACAGCATGTTTTTTAATGAGCAAATAAACCACACCACCAACCCATTAGTCTGAGGGTGGTAGACACTGGCTTTAATTGGTTGGATTTTGAATTGCTTTTGTAGTTCCCCATCAGAGTACGATATAAAAACCATAACTTGATCTGTGAGAATTTATTTTGGGAAACCGACCCAGGTGGACAAAGACAGCAAGACATCCGCTGCAGATTTTGCATTACTGTTAATAAGGGGGAAAAGGGGGAAAGCATCAGGATATCGGGTTTCGTAATCAACAATGACTAAGAGTTCCTCTTGTACTTTTGTCGAACGGACAGATGGGATCTATGCCAATTCTGTCGACGGGGATCTCAGTTGAAGGTAATAGGCACTAGGGGACCCATGGTATGGTCAGCCGGGGAATTCTCTGGCACTGAACACAGTAGGATATCCCATCAGAATGTGCAGCCAGCAAAACCAGTAACCTGCTCTGGTGATTTTTCCATTCCTAAGTGCGGGGCTATTGGACCACAATGCATTGTGCCAAACACAATTTGCGCCGAGGCACGAGCAACTGCTTGAGCACATCCTGAGATTAAGCGTCCCAGGCCACTCGATATAATCTATTGTTAAAACAGTAAAAATCTGGATTCATCCTGACTCAGTACCAGTGAAAATTCCATCACCCTGGCAAAGGAGGGGAGGTTGGTACAGTCATTTCCCCAGCCAGACGGTGGATCCCTGGTATCTGGACCTGAAATACCCACCCCAAGTATGGAGGGACCCTCGTCAAGTTCACCCACGGTGACTACATGCAACTGGGACACACTTTCCCCGAGATCCACCTGCATGTACTGCACGTAACAGTGCTAAAAAACCATCCCAATCCTGCCCAATTGGCAGGCCAATGACACTGGAGCCAGTAGAAGGTGTCGGTGGGTCGAAACCGCTCAGGCACAACCCTGTGGAGGTCGGTCTGCAGCCACTTGCTGCGTCCGGGTACTCCATCTCAGCCAGGCAGAGAGACTGGAACCGTTTCCGGTGCCTTTCTGGGCTCAGCCATCATTACCCTCCACATGACGCTATCATGGCTGGGACTCTGAGGGACCCAGGTGCAGCACCCACTGGCAGGCTTAGGCGGTCCTCGCCACGCTGTTAATAAAGGCAGTCAATAACCCCGATTCCCCGGCAGGTGCCAGTGGGCGTGAACGATCTCCTCCTGTACATTTACACGAGATGGAAGCATGGCACACCTGAAGACGGAGAAAAAGTCGGATTTTAGCAATAGCTTACTTAGTATTCAGCCTTTCAAAACTGTCAGAACAAAGTCACTCGCCACCATTTGGGTGCAGGCTGAAAAAAAGTCACCACGACTGTACTGTGGCCCCCTGAACCAAGACACGTTTGTGTCACGCGAATCATATTAGCCTCATCAATATTACTGAAATTGTATAACCTTTGACCTTATGACTTGATTAATTAGTTGCTATGGAACTCACGCTTGTACAGCACAATATGACAGCTTATACTGTGTGTGATTGCGTGCCTTTTGACTAATTTATTCAAACGTCGTAATCCTCCTTTAAGTTTCTCTGGATAATAGAGTCTCGTAAATGAATCCATTGAAATGCCACATAGAGGAATTCAAGCATGAATTTTTGCACACTTTAAAAAAAAATAGATCACAAGAGCTGTTCATACTTGAGTTTTTTTCAGATCTTTAAAACATTATTCTACAATTTCACCCCCCCACTGACGCCACCAACTTTGTTAGCAATTATTTACATAATTATATCAAATATTTTGACGCCTAAATTTGGAACCCCAAATAAGGCTAACCTGCTATAAATTCCCACTTATCTCAAACGTATTGCACACAAAAACAGACCTGTTCATTTGCATAAATGTCTGATAACTCTGTCCCTCTGCGATGCTCTGGGGTCCTGTGATGGGTGCACCCTGCCTCACGCCCTAGCTTAGACTTTGGCGCACCATGACTTGTGTGGAAAACCCATCCCTTAAACAATGGGATCAGATACCTTTTTAATTGACATGGTGATCCACACTTATTTGTCAGTCTTTGTGCTTCTTGTAACAAGCTAAGAGCTAAATGGTAAGCCCTGAACTCTGCTTCTTCAGTCAGAAACTGAAAGATCTCAACACCCGGGTTTCTTATTATCAACACTCTCCAGGTTAGTACCCCAAAATGTCTGTAACAGCTTTGAAGTGATTCAACACTTTAATAAGGCGACAGTAACATCTGATGGCCACTCAATATTCAAAACATACTTCTGGAACACTTCGTTTTAGAAAAGAGAAAAAAAACAGAAAAACATTAATGTTTATTCAGAAATGCGGCTTCAGAATTCACTCAGTTCAGCCTTCACGAGCAAAGAATTCAGCACAAAGTAATTTTAAACATGAGTAAACCTCAAGATTGCACTTAAAAGGGGTCATATGAGACAAGATGGAAGCTTGCCATGCAGCACTTCTAGTTAATGATGGAATACCGGTGTACAATACTACAACTTTTTGTGTGGCGACAACCTATTTTCTCAAACCAAAGGATGCAATTATGGAGCCGCGGTCACGGGGAGAATATTTTAAATAATCAATACGTTTAAAGCAAAAAAGAATCTGATGTATTCCTGACACGTTTGTTTACATTGTATAATAAAGGAGTATATATATAGATATATATATATATATATATATGGTCCCGTTTTCAATGATCACAAGAAATCCTAG
>JAOYSI010000028.1:960960-979337 GCA_025775065.1 Hiodon alosoides | reverse complement strand
CACTTAAACATACATATTATAGTCTGTGAACTACAATGGAAATAATTCTTCTTTTGCTACAACAATAATTCTAAGCTCCTTTCAGGAAAAAAACTAAGTCAAACGTTCATGGATTTGTCACCTTACAAGAATTATAGCTGTAAAATACAGGCAGTCTACAAGGAATATCCAATCAAAGAAAATTCACAGAACATCCGGACGCTTCCTGAAAGTAAGTTTACTGTCTGTTATTTAAACCCTTTCGTAATTACTAAAATGTTCATTTATATGTGGGTTTTTTTTTGTATGTGACTGACCATGTCTCCTACTTTTCTTTTTCGACAGAACCTAAAAAAGTGACTGATATGATAATTAAAGAAATATCCAACAATGCCTTCAGCGTTACATGTAGAGATTTGACAAAAGATCAGTGGAATGGACCCGAAATTTCATACATAGCAGAAGTATCAGGCAATGCCCCTAAGATTAGCAAGAAATGCAATTTTTCCTTTGATAACCTGTATTACCTGACACAGTATAACGTAAAGGTATTTATGCAGGCTATTTTATGACTTATATATTTTTTTAATCGTCCTTGCAATCTTCATATGTTCAACAATGCGATGAATATGTCTTTTTTAAATGTTTCCAAACTTTGTGCATCATATATGCACATTCTAAATGTACCTCTGCTAGTGTATACCTAATTTCTTTAGCCGGTTGTCCATATAGGAGCATGCCGATAGGTTTCACAATCAAATTTAGGGTAAACACTGCATTTGAGAATTCAGAAAAATGTTGTTTTTGTATAAGCATGGGCATGGTTTTCACTTTAACACTGGGGAGGGGGTGGGGGATTCCGGGCCGCTGGTACCATCAGTGGCTTAATATAACTGTTTTCAGCGAGGGGGACAAATTCACCAGCTCCCCCCACCAAAGAAACTATGCCCATGCATAAGCCTAGGCTGAGTATTTTAACAAACATGCATTTATTACCATCGATAATTGAATTGATTGATCTGGTTCTGAGGTGGTTTGAAAGCATGATGTACAACACAGTGAAATGACAACATTATCGTTTTTTTTAGATATTAGCAGACAATTCTATTTTCACCAGCGATGCTGAAACACGCACCCATACGACTAAATGTAAGTTTCTTCTTTATGCAAGAATGGAGGAACCCATTCAATGTTTCTACACTAGACTTTATTTGTTATTTGCTACATTTTTTTGATGTATTATTAATATGCCTTGAGATGGTTTTACAAAGTGAAGACTGCTTTGACAATTTTCTTCAGGAATAGTTTTGTGTTGCTGACTGAATAAATGAAAACAACATATGATCAAAATAGTGCAATGTTGTACGGCTATGTCTACAGAGTCTGTTAACATAGTTATACAGAATAAATGTTTTATAATTAATTTCACAAGCATAACATTAAAAAGTGCCTTTTTTCTAGCTGGAGGGCTGGAAATAATTAAATAAAGTGACTCTTACGCCGCTTTTTGTTATTTCTGTTCTAGTTCATTACTTTATTTATTCATTTTATTTGTATTAGCCTCCTATTTAAATTTTCTTAAATGTATTTAAAGTTTTCATGGCTAGGCTATCCTGGATTACTACTAATATTTGCTACCTTTAACAGTGCCTTCAGCCACAAATTCAGAATTGAAGTTATTCTTTTCTTTTTTCAGATAATGATAAAGCCCTGATTGGATTTCTCGTGTTTCTCATTATTCTCACATCTCTGGCCCTCATGTTTGTTCTGTATAAAATCTATATTCTTCAGCGTAAAAACTCACAGTAAGTTTTCATCCAGTGCAGTTTGCACCTGAAATTAAAAGAACTTCTATCCCAGAACAAAGAACTTAGTACACTGAGAGAATCCATCAGTCCTTAGATCCATATATTCAGCAGTTTCTGCACAAAATATCCAATGATCCAAACCAACACGTATACACAAACATCTCAAAATTGGAATAGTAAATGAATATATCAATATCTCCCATTTTTTTCATCGCTCCATAGAAAAGTTTGCATTATAGTTGCCCTTCATCTCATTAAGTGACAGAAACTAAGAGGTTTTAACTGTGTCATATAGTTAAAATGTATTGTTTTAAATATATTTCAAATGCTTTACTATTTGCTTTCGCAGCAACAACGACGAAAGGATCGAGCTCATCCCAAGTAAGCGCCTTTCTTATCTACAAAAAATCAGGTCAATTTGTCCATCCAACTTTGTGGGATCTGCCACTCACTCACTTTTAACTCCCAGACGAAGACCTCCAACTTCTGAATGTGGAACCCATCACCGCAGAGCTCCTTCTCGAAACATACAAAAGGAAGATAGCGGATGAGGGGCGCCTTTTCCTGGCTGAGTTTCAGGTGAAAAAAGTTTATTTAATCCAGTGATTGACTTTCCTTTTTTTATCCAGTTGGTAGTGCTCTTTGTACTGTAATCAGTAATTAAACTAAAAAGGTTGCAAATTTCATGAATTGACTTACTAAAATTAGAATCCAGATAACAGGAAATCTAATGAATAAGATATTGAACCTTAATGTATGAGACAGAATGACAGAACGTGTATAGAGCAATCAAACACGTATACGATATCTCGTGAAGAAATAATTAAAGGATTAAAGACAATACATAACAATATTTAACCCTTTTATTTATAAAGTGCATCAAACAATTTAAATACATTTAATGAGAGGGCAAGAACATAAAATCTGAAACCTGAGATTTATTAACTTAATAGGATTAAAAACAAATTGTAAAACCAATTGTTATTTGTCCATTTTGCCAGAGCATACCAAGAGTTTTTTCCAAATCACCAGTCAAAGAAGCTAGAAAATCCTGCAATCAGGCCAAGAACCGTTATGTTGACATTCTGCCATGTGAGTAGAACATAGTGGCAAACCTCAAGCGTGGATTAGCCTTGTTAGCCATGATGAGACCTCAGGTTGGAGGGTTGGACGCGCTGCTACATTCCTGTATTCTACTTCACCATCAACTGTCAATCAAATTATATTTGTGACTGCTAATTTTTCTGGAAAAAGTTTAATTTTGCAGAATGTCACTCATTGTTCGGATCTAGACTTTATACCACTGAACTTGATTTATTTTTATTTTTATTTTTTTTCCCATCAGATGATTACAACCGTGTCCACCTGTCCTCAAACGGAGATGCAGCCTCTGATTACATCAATGCAAGCTTCATAGATGTAAGGCTCTTTTTTTTCAGTGTCAAAAGAAATGTCACTAATACTGATTGGTCAGACGAATAGGATTTTGTTTCTCACTAATCCATACTTACTATATGGTTCAAAGTAGTATAGATATAACTTGCTTTTCCTTCCAGGGATTCAAAGAGCCAAGAAAGTACATTGCTGCCCAAGGTAAAAGATTTTCAAATATTACAGTTATCTATTTGATATAATCCAACACCTATGATGTTTAGTCAAGCAACTGTTATTTATTTATTTTCTGGTTATAGACATAAATTTTGTTCTAATTGATAGTCAGTACTGTTGTAAAAGTTGCAGGTAGATCAGTTAACTAATGCTCATGCCATTGGTCAAAGTTTATAATTGCTCTGGTGGTTTGATTTAATGTAAAACGGTGCAGAATCCAGGAATATTTCATATGTGGGTATAATACCTGTGCTATCATTTTCAAGGACCCAAAGATGAGACTGTGGTCGATTTCTGGAGAATGATTTGGGAGCAACAATGCTCTGTAATTGTCATGGTGACTCGCTGTGAAGAAGGAAACAGGGTGAGCACATCACTACAATACTATATAATACAATATTTATTTGAGGGTAGAAGCAATACTAACTCCAAACTGATTAGAGAATATATTATACAAATGTATAATATTCAGAAAACCCCTCCAGAGATGTCAGTTTGAATCCCACATGGTTAAAATATATAATGCGACAATATAAACCAATTTATTTTAACAATAAAATAATCCTATTATTAGAATTGAATTCTAATTGACACCAGATCTTTGAACCTGTTCTACCACTATGCCATGCAAGGGGGGCGGATGCAGGTTAAAGTCAAACTGCTTTTGTTACAGTACCTGTTCTGCTTATGTAACGAATTTCCTGCACAACTGGACTAAGTGTAGCATTGTTAGCTAAATTGCTCTGCAAAGTCTAACATCTTTATTAACTGATAGTTTTTAACGATTTGCCAGACTATGAAAAGTCAATAATCTAAATTCTGACTGTTTGCTTTTGTTTTGTTTTGTTTTGTTTTGTTTTGTTTTTAGAACAAATGTGCTCACTACTGGCCATCCATTGAGAGAGAGGCAGAGATTTACGAGGAATTTGTTGTGAAAATAAATAAAGAAGACCGCTTCCCAGATTACATCATTCGACACCTCACCGTGACCAACGTGAGGCATTCTGTACATTGTGCTGGGGAATTTACGTTTGCATGTGGTTGCAGGCCAGATCGCAGAAGCCAGAATGAACATGTCTGGCTCATTCTGTTCACAGAAGAGGGAGAAGAACACTGAGAGAGAGGTGACCCACATTCAGTTCACCAGCTGGCCCGATCACGGCGTTCCAGATGAGCCCCATCTCCTCCTCAAGCTGCGCCGTCGCGTCAACTCCTTCAAAAACTTATTCAGCGGACCCATTGTAATCCACTGCAGGTAGAAGACCAAATCAGGCTGCCCCATCATTATGGCAACGGAAAAGGAAATGAGGAAATACTGATCTGCTGGAATGGAAAGTTTACTGACAATCAGTAAAACTGATTTTACAAAGCCACATTTTCTTTTTTGAAATCCCTTAGCAGGATGTAACGGTCTCCGATAAGACTCAAAGTAAAGGCGAGCTGATTGTTCTGATTAATCTGTCACTCAGTGCTGGAGTGGGCCGGACTGGCACATACATTGGCATTGATGCCATGATGGAGGGCCTGGAGGCAGAGGGCAGGATGGACATTTATGGCTACGTGGTCAAGCTTAGGCGCCAGCGATGCCTCATGGTGCAAGTCGAGGTAAGGGTTCGGACGTTAACGTTTTGGCTTCGGTTTGCAAACACTTTTTGCAAAACACTTTAACTTTGTGTGCGTGCGTGTGTCTGTTTTGGCAGGCTCAGTACATATTGATCCACCAGGCACTGATTGAATACACTCAATTTGGGGAGACAGAAATCCTCCTCTCAGAGTTGCATTCCACCCTCCCCACCCTGAGACAAAAGGATTCTGAATCAGAGCCCCCCCTTATTGAACTTGAATTCCAGGTAAGTTAGCCAGAACTTTTTTACTAAATAATAATAATAATTACTAAATTACTCAAAAATTACCTCATTTTAAAATGTTAAATGTTTGCAGTTTAAGTCATGATAAATATATATTTATGATACATTTATTGCCATGTTAACGTAGCAAAACTAGTGTACATATATTTTAATCTATTTTTATGTTTTCTTCTTATATGTTTAATGAATATTCTATCTATAGAATATTAACTTATCAATATCATCAACACTGTGTGAAAACTGTTATAAATGTATGCTAAAAATTATGAAATTGAATGCATTTGTTCGCATTATCCAGAGACTTCCGAAGTACAAAAACTGGAGGACATTCAATGGGGGAGTAAGCCAGGAGAATAAAAATAAAAATCGTTACTCCACTTGCGTTCCATGTAAGCATAATC
Organism: Hiodon alosoides; assembly: GCA_025775065.1. Classification (NCBI taxonomy): domain Eukaryota; kingdom Metazoa; phylum Chordata; class Actinopteri; order Hiodontiformes; family Hiodontidae; genus Hiodon; species Hiodon alosoides. Next base: position 973,673 of record JAOYSI010000028.1, on the reverse strand, counting down.
CACATTGCATAATAGCATAATGGGAGTCTTCCTGACATTGCGCGTTAAACTTGCGTCAAAACCACTCTCAGTGACGCCTCAATTAAATATCTGCCTACACGGATTACAAACACGATTTCTGAAAAACCCTTTTGCAGACGATTTCAACCGAGTGCTGGTCAAACTCGAGGACGATACCAGCCACGAGAGTGAACAAGAATTTGATGAGGATTATTCAACTGATGAGGAGGACGAAGACACCACGAAATACATCAACGCTTCTTACATAGACGTACGACAACCGTGTATTGCGGGGCCTGTTCTCAAATGACCAGGAACGGGACCTGTAACAAAAAATATATTTGTCCCCGGTTTAGGGCTACTGGGGTCCAAGATGTCTGATTGCCGCTCAGGGTCCTCTTCCAGACACCGTGTCGGACTTCTGGCAGATGATTTTCCAGAAGAAAGTCCGAACGATTGTGATGCTCACGGAGTGCATGGAGGGAGGAAAGGTAATGTACGACCTTTTGGCCCAAGATGCGAGCAGAGTACCGTTTGACAGAACCACGGCCTGACTTTTTTTTCTGGACACTTATAGGAGTTCTGCTCGGCCTACTGGGGGGATGAGATGAAGGTCTTTGGCGACATTGAGGTGACTGTGGAGGCTTGCGACAGCACCCCTGCGTACCTCGCCCGGACCCTGACAATGCGTCATGCCACGGTAATTGGGGCCCTCCTGTTCACGTGATGTCAAAGCCATGAGGCTGGCAATGGGGGGTGTCTGCCGCTTGTCCAACCCAATACTCCCTTGACTGGCGTGCCTTTGCAGAGGAAGGAGAAACGCAAGGTGTGCCAGTACCAGTTCCAGAAGTGGAGCGAGCGGGACCTCCCAGAGAACTCGCAGGACCTTTTGGAAATGATGAGGGCCGTCAAGCAGAACTGCGGCTTCGATAAAACCAACCCCGAGAGGAACGTGCCCGTTGTGGTTCACTGCAAGTGAGTGACACAGTCACAGCGCAAGAGAAACACAGTACTTTGACTGTAACATAGATGAAGGAGATCAACTCAAAGAATCTGTAGGAAGCACACCAGAGCAGCAAGACTTTGACAGAAAAATGCTGTTCTGAAGAAATATCAACATTGCCTCAGTATTTTGTCATTTATAAGTAATGCTGAGCATTTGGAAGGATGTAAACTGTAATATCGAATTCACACATAAGCTGGTCCAAAAAAAAAAAATCACATATGTCATTTAATTTAGTCTGAGTCGTGGCACAGAGGTGTTCTAGCTTATGGGCCAAACAACTTATGGGCACCAGCCTCACAAAAATTAGACTAGACCAGAAATGTCTCGAAAATGAATAAATGGGATGAGACCATTTCGTTATTATGTTGAAACTAGTGTTATAATTTTGCAAAATATAAATGTTTCTATACATTTTATATGAAAAATTGAATAATAATAATAATAATAATAATGATAATAATAATAATAACAATAATAATAATAATAATAATAACAACAGGCACAGCCGACCAGAGCTGTAAAAAAACCCTCATAAATCACCATTACCTCTTTTCGCTAGTGATGGGTCAACACGGACAGGCATCTTCTGTGCCCTCTGGAATCTCCTGGACAGCGGGGACACTGAGAAGCTGGTCGACGTGTTCCAGGTTGCCAAAGCACTGCGGAAGGCCAGGCCGGGAATACTGACCAACCTGGTGAGCCCAGATCGCTGACTCATGCAGACAACACCAACAAATACCACTGTTGAATACAGTTGCAGACGTGTTTCAGTAAAACAAGTGATATCATATATAGAAGTGTAGTTATAAATTATTATTTGTTGTCAGAATATTATGCCTTCCTCAAAGTAGCTGTTTATTATTGAAATGTGTGAAAAATATAGAGCTTGAAGTGTTTTTGTTGTTGTGTAAAATCCTGACAGAAATGTTTTGTCTTTAACAGGAGCACTATCAGTTCCTCTATGACACAATAGAGTGTGCATATCCAACACAAAATGGGGAAGTGAAGCAAAACCATATCCCCAAGCTGGACACCATTGAGGTTGTGGACGAGAGCGGACAGTCTGAGGGCAGTGCTGCGAAAGGGGGCCAGGAGGGGGCGAAACCAAGCAAGACGGAGTCTGCCACGCCAGGGATGGAATCTTCCAAGGAGCCCGCTACCGTTCTCGAAAAAGCCCCAGACGATAGTGCTTCTAATGGGCCTAGTGTAAGTGTAGGGATATAAAAAGTTTTTCATGTGTTAAAATAGTTTAAAATACTTTTTTTTTTTTTAACTTAAGATTCATACTTTCCTCAAATAATTAACCATGAATGTAATGTAAGTGCAAATTCACTCATTTAAAAATCAATTTATATACATATTCAGGATAAATTCTAATGTATTGCATTATGAAGAAATGTCTTTCTAGTTTAGGGCTATGTTTGTATAGTAAATAAAAATGACAAAATGCAATGGCAAAAATAAGTGAAAACTCTTTCTAAAACTAGCACTACTATGCTACGATCAAACTAGGTTTTGGCTATTAAATCAATTGCTTTCTTTTGTACTGCTGTTCCGAGTGACAAAAAGTGTGGTAAAATTGTATAAACAAAAATAAAAAATTCTTATACCAAGTTGTATCATTCAATAGTCGCTAGTTTTTATTTATTGAATATTTCTGTTACTGCCATTATGCATTTTATTTGAACATGAAATAATTTATATGTGTGTAAGTGTTGTGTTGTTTAAAACAATACAGTGTTGGTGCAAGGTTGTCCCTGGGGCAGTAATGCTGTTTTACTATTAACTGAACTGCTTCATGGGTTAGTTGTCAGAACAAGTCCATTTGCATGGAGGCCAAAGAAAACAAAGAATAGAGTGGGGTTGCATTTTGGGGTGCTGATTTTACAGTGAAATCTGTGGAGCCTTGGAGCCCTGCAGTACACCTGCCTCCCGCCTTATCTGATTCGGCTAACCAGCACGTGTAGCGCGCACACACACACACACACACACACACACACACACACACACACACACACACACACACACACACACACACACACACAAAACGCACATGTCACTTGCTGCTTCCTGCACACCTGTCGGGTCATGGCTGCAAAGTATGGAGAATATGGTTGCCTTGCCAGTCAGTCGGATGTTGCTTTTGACATCCAAGGGAACAAACCAAAATCGAAAGTTACATCGAAGAATTTTCCAATAATTACCAGTTGCCTTTCTACATTTTTTGATAATGTTTGTTCTTTTTCTATTGTTAAAAGTAAATGTTATCAGGATAATTAAAGCCATGATGGCCTTTTAATATAATTTAACACAGAGAAGGTGATCCGTCTGGAAACATTTCATAGTTGAGTAAAAATAAATTACGTTAGGTACTTGATTCTCCACACTAGTGTAGTACACACAAACACCACTAGATGATGCTCTATCAAAAGCGATTTTCTGACAGAATGCCAAAAACACATACTCATCAAAATAGTTATATCAACTAAATCACTATTTTGAGGAAAATTGGTGATACCAGCAAATTATAATAGAAACTGTATTAAAACTGCAGCCCTTAGGGTTCAACACGTCATTCACCTGGCCACATTTTTCACCATCATCTGACATAATTTAAATTTGCTTACCACAAAGTTGGGTCATAGTAGCCTCCTACTGACTTTTGTCCTTCTGTGTAACCCACACATTCTAGTCCTAGCAATGAGCTAGACAGGAAGGGACAACTGCAGTTCACAAGTAGATGAATGACGCTCGAGATTAGAGGCTCAGCAAGAGGTTGCTGAGAATGATCACTCTGGTGATTTAATCTCCAAAGACTGCTTTCCTGGTAAAGGCTGACCATTCCCACAGATTTTGTGCAAGCAAAAAAATTGTCTTTTAAATAAGACATTATGCACCGCAAGTCCGCTGTCACAGTGGCATCAAAGTGAGCTGTGGTCGTTCTCCACACACTTGTGAAAAAGCATTGTGAGAAAAAAATGGGGGCTCAAAAGGGGCTGAAAAGGATAGGGTAGTCAATCAATAAATTTACATTTGTACCTAACATACAAAAAACAACACCTGTTTGTAAATGCCAATAAATGCACTAGATGAATCAGAGAACAAAGTTTTCAATTCTGCTGAATTAGGCAGAAGCAGGTTTTGTTAAGCAAAACCAAAATAAAACTAAGCTAAAAGTGAAATTGGCAAGAAATCGGACATCATTGCCTCAAGTCCATTAAGATGGGCCAAAGGACATCATCAGAACTATACACTCACGTCTCAAAAATTACTGCATGATGAGTATATTAGCAACTTAATGAAATTGGGGCTCATTGTCAACTCACTGTATAGTTACTGCGCATATCTTTTCAGTCAAATGCATTACTGGGGGTGTTCATTGATCTGTTACCTGTTTGCATATGGAACGATTTGTCGTACTGACCAGTTAAACACATCTGGACAGATACTGTTAATGGATCCGAACGGCTTCAAAATGAGAGTTTAGATATTTACTGGTACAGTGCTTAGCTTGCCTTAGGCATGATAGATCTGGACTTGATGCGTAACATTATTTTCATTGAATCTAACGCTTGGGAAAGGGGGGGATGTTTTATGTCTATACTTCATTCTGCGAAGAATAGTCTTTTATATTTCACTTTTTAAGTTGCATTCATCAACATGTGTGTGGCCTAGTTCAAAATTATTTTTAAAAATCCATCATTAGCACTTCCTTGTTTATAAGCCATTGGCAGCCTGCTTTTCTGATGACGGCATCTTTTCCGAAAAAACAGTTGCACATCTAAAATTGCATTTATCATAGCAAAGTTGAAAGAATATTTATTTTTCTCAAGTGAACACTAATTCATTTTCTATAATTTTACAGCAATATATAGTTTTAATAAATGTTTTGGTAACGTCTTTAAATTATACTCACGCATAAAACCTTCATGAATATGACATAAACATATATAAAAGCCTAAGTCAACTGCTGCATATCAACATAACAGTAGTTATGTCACCATCTATGTAGTACTTGGCATTAACAAGACAATCTTTGTTCCATGAATTTTGGATTAAATTCATCACCTTGTGTGAAACATTAATGTAGTCACTACACAATGTCTACTGTGAATACTGAGTTATGATTACACCGTTCACACCTTACTTATCCCTGACAAAGTTATTGTAGATCCTCTTGGAAAAGCTCTTTGAAAAATAAAACAGTAGTAATATATACAAAATGCATCTGAATAACAACGCTCTTCTCCAGCCCCAAAGCATCGGTTCCCTTGGCCATTCTAAACTACCAACACATGTTTGTCAGTGTGAAGCAAAACAATCCAATTGAGTACGTATCTACTGTATAGGCCCATCAGTTACGTAATGTCATCTTACCTTCTGCTTAATGACGTCAATGAAGTTTGCATTTAAGAACAGAATTAAGAAATTAATTAAGAATTAAGCTAATGTGATTTGCTATTGACTTGTGTTCCTCTGATACTAAAGGTTGATGATAGAACAGCTACTCATCCAAATGATGGACATTTCACTGGAATTTCATAATTTCTTCATCCGCATTCCGACAAGTCACAGCCTTTCGCAGTTTTTCTAAAGCCCAGACATGCTCCTCCTCAGATCTCTCGTGCTTGTTTCGGCCACACAGGAATGAGGAAAGTCTGGTTCTCGACGACTGCGGCTGGGGTTTTTGCATTTGTGTGCCACACTTACACACTTGAGTATCCCAGTTACAGGAAGGGGGTACTCTCTTTTTCGCGGTGGATTTTTCTGATGTATGGGCCTTATTTTTTGCAAGGAAGGTTGGTAGCTTATAATTACATTTTACTTTTACATTTAGAAGGGGCTCCAGAGCTACTTACAAAAGTGCTTATCGACAAGGCAAGCTTTGGGGACTTAACTAAATACTGTAAGTTGTAACTGAAAGGAAGTGGTTAAGAGTGATATTGACAGTAAAACACCTGCACCTCACCACTTACTTTTTGTTTTTAAGCAGTCGTGGGAGGTGTGTGGGGGGGGGAGTGAGATCAATAGTGATGGACAAGGGGATTTTTGCTTTGCACACACTTCACGTCGATTTTTCACTCCCACTGGTAAATTATAACCACTAAGCTAATGGTAGAGACTTTGCATGGCTGATTTTAATGTTCCCTTTTTCACTTTAACCAGCATTTAGTTTAAAAAAAAATACAGGATTTACAGTACCACGCCCCCTCTATGGAGTATCTCTTAAATAAACTCAGTAGATCGACAGCTGCTGAGATAATTCACCCAGCCTTGACTAAATTAATTACCAGCACATGTAGCATTAGGTATCTTCTAATTCATTCAAGCTAAATTGTTGCCTGTTGGTAATGTAAATCAGTGAGCAATCAGTCTTTTTCTTTTCATTGCCAGAGATTCGTTTGGCTTTTGATTAGTGGCTTGGTTTGGTTTGGTCCGGGTTTTTTGCTTAAACTACAGTAGGATTATTCATTTCAAATTAACATTATATTGCAGTTCGTTAAGGTCTCAATTGAACAGAAATGGAGTCAAAAAAGTCATGTTTTCTAGTCAATAGTATTTTCTCAAACCCTCTCGAAGGAAATTTAACTGAGCTCTATTAGTTTAGCTGGTGAGTATTTGACAATGAATGACAATAAATTAAGATCCTTTATTTTACTCTGGCACACATATCAGTAGCACTTCAGCTGGCAAGGTGACTTTGCTCATGAAAAATTTAGCGCTCTTAGAGCAAAACAAACTGTTGCCCATCCCATTTCTCCAAGCCAGAGAAAATATATTTATGCTTTCACTGGCAAAGGAAAACTGCCTGAAGACTTCCCCAGTTGTTCACACTTTCATCCAGGTGCAATGGCTCTGTTGCTGACAGCCCCAAAGTTGGCTTGGCTTGGACCACTACAAGGGCAAGTCAGCTAATGGGTCTTTATTTAACTCAGTAATTTGGTCATAACTTATCCCGCCACCTGGAATCCATCATCATTTGACTCGTACGTTTTTTTCTGAGACACAGCTGTTTGTATCCAATTCTTTTGTAAATCTTAAGAGTATCTGTCAGAGGAAAACCTAAGGCTAATCAAAAAGCATCCTTTTGGATGTTTATTTGTGTACCAGCTTGCTATTTTGCCATGGCTGTTTGTCTTCTGATACTGCACTTCATTGTTAAGCACTACGCTTGTTTTTTTGTATTATCTTTATTTTGCAGGATTATATTATTCTTTGCGAGGAAGGATTTCTCTCCCCCCGCCCCCCCCGTGATTTGCACGAGTGGTTTGCAGTTCTTTGTATGTCATTAATGTATTTGATTTAACTCAGTTTAGAGAGAGAATGTAGCATTTTCAAATTTCAGACACTAGCTGACAGACACAAATGTTTATTCAATTCACCCGCAGTGCGGAATGCAAATTCTGAATGGTTGTATATACGTTATGATTTAGGTTTAAACTTCATGCACTTAATTCTTATCTCAGTAATTTTTTTTTTTAATCCAGGGTGACCACTCCAATCAGTGACGATCAGCCATGTTAATTATACTGAGCCCAGTCCACAAAATTCCTTCTAGACAAGTTTTGCAGAAAGACGGAAGCCACAGATACACCTTCTTTTTTTTTTAGGACTGGAGTTAAAAAAATACTTTTTGTGTTTCAGTGTATCATGTGATGACATTTAGTGTCACTCCAAATAATTACCCTTCACCAGTTAAATGAAAGACATGCAGATGTTCAATTGCACAGCAATCAACAGCTTGAAGAAAGTGCCAGGGCAATGCATACTATTATATTCATCCGTTAATTACTGAAGATTTTCAGGGGTGGGCATCAACTAATCAGAAACTTTTGACCAAAAGGAGATAATATAACAGATCAAATATGTATAATATACAGCGGGTGAAATAAGTATTGAACACGTCACCATTTTTCTCAGTAAATATATTTTCAAAGGTGCTATTGACATGAAATTTTCAGCAGATGTTGGTAACAACCCAAGTAATCCACACATACAAAGAAACCAAAACAAATTAGCTCAGCAAATTAAGTTATGTGTAATAATAAGTATAAAAGTAGCCTATGGCTCCAATTTAGAGCTGATGATGAGAGCTACCCATAATTTCTTAAATATGCAGATACTTCACAAATCACCTACCTGCTTAATTTACCCTCGTTTTTTATGTCTGACGATCACATTCGAAAAACATTCTGGGACGTGGACACTGGATAAACTTCTCCGATAGCCGATTTCACAGCGGGGCATGTCTTTGCAAATTAAGACAGGTGTTTGTTTCGAACTAGACAAACTCTTCAGTCACAACCTGGTGTAGTATTAAGCTGAAAGATGATCAACATGTTGCGAGAGAGCGATGACCTTAGAGTGCATTTTGATGTTCTAACAGGGTTCGACAGATGATGACATGGATTTTAAATGGCTGGAACCACCGAAAATCATATAAATGACTCACTGAGTTATGTGCTGAAATTGGACCGGACACTCTTGATAAATGGCCTTTTGAGTCAGAAAGTAAGGTTCAGCCTGTTTGCTGCCCTTAATTATTTCAATAGCTCTTGTTTTAATGTACCAAATAAACATTGCCATGCTAATAAATTTACAGCACAATAAAACTGTCAGCAGGTTCCCTAGACCCAGGCTGTCCACAAATTAATAACCACAATTGTGAATAAAGTACTGTGCTGCAGAACAAAATGCAGTAAAGATTATAAAGGTTTCACAATGCTTTACCTTGTTTTGTTTTTTTTTATTTTAGGGGAGGAATTAACTAATTAAGGGGTTTAAATTTTTAAACCAATAGGGCTCCATATTGCAAATAGTACAAATTCTAGGATGGTTTAAAGGAACAGACAGACAGACCAGTAAAGACACTGTAATGATATAGCCCCAGGGAGCATAGATAGAAATAAGGGTATGCTATAACAGTTTAAATTACCATTATTTTTAGCATTTAGAAGTCAATGTTTGTAAACCAGTTGCCTGATGAAAAAATTCTAATAAGAAAACTAATAAGTGACCTATCAATTATAAGAACAGACTAATCTTTAAGTCCGTGTAAAAGGTAATAACAGTTTTATGCATCAATAAATAGAATAGAGTGGAGAGTTTTTGATATTTTTAAATTGTGAATTGTCATTAATATTATTAAGTCATTAATATTTTTCAAAAGCCTAAATTTGTCTCATAATTGTATACATAGCCACTGTACTGACAATCTAAACAGTAGATTTGGGTTTCATAAAACAATTCAGTATTGAATAAAATCTTTTATTGATTGTTTTGCATTCATTTCAAAAGCTAATAGATAATGAGGATATTTAAAAATGTCACTATACAAAATTATATAACATAGCGGCATTTGTCCAAAACTGTGAACTAACAGAAAAAAGGATGGCTACATTTACAAAATTGTTTGGCTAAATTATGATTACAATTAATAATAACTTTTAAAAAACCAAGCACATTTATGTAGTTCACTTAATATAAAGAAAATAATTTCTTCAGAAAGCTGATGATATTTAAGAAGAAAATTATTTGTTTAAAAATTACACGTAATTTATTTTTTAAAAGTATCACAGTAAGTGATAATAACTTTTAACAAAGTACAAATTGCCGCATATTAATCTTTTAAAAATTAATTTCAATTAGCTTGTCTTAACTGCAGTTTCTCTGTAAGCCCCCCACCCGATAGAGACTCACGTGTATGGAATTAAAAAAAAATAATCTGCCACACATCTGCTGGTAATATTCATTCCGGCATCCGCCGAGGGAATCTGGGACACAGTTGCATTCATTGTTCTGTGAGCTTTTCCACACAGTTAAACCCACCGACAGCAATGAATGTTGATTGTGACCTTTTTGGTTGGAAGTCATTTTTTGTGAGGAGGGCACTATACAAACCTGATTGGCTTGTTAGTGGCTGTCCACTTGCATAGGCTTCGGAAGGAAAAAGTCCCGTGATAGCCATCGGCTATCTGGTGCATAAGGGCTGGCTGCAGGGTACAATCAACGGTCGATGGTTTCTCAAATGTATTTCAAAACTCACCGACAGCGTTGAATGTTCACTGAAGTGAGCGCTGTCATATGGTTAACAGCCACGGCATAAATTAACAGATCCAGAAGGGACGAGGAACGCAACAGGCACCGAAAATAAATACGGTGAATCTAGAATCTAGAATCTAGGATGACCAGGGTCACTTCCACGATGTTTGCAGGAACTTTAATTTCCCCTTGTGGATGATTTAAAAAAAGGGTTTAATTCATCCATTTGAAAAAGTAAGTGGTCTGAGGCTTACATACAGCAGCATACACTAAACAGCTATAAAGAGTACATAAAATATTTGGAATCCAGTGACTGAGAGGTTTATAGAATCATTCTACGTATAAATGGACATGCAATATTGGCTCAGTTGTACTTGAAATGGCAAACATGAAAGTTAAATATTCTGAATGCTTGCGTTTATAAACACGTGTTAAATTCTGTTTATAATCTAATCTTGTTTCTTTTAAAAATTGTACTGTTTATTGCAATAATTCAGAATGTGACATTAATGCTAATTTAGCATTGTTGAGGAGATACAGCAATCACTTCTTCTGCTTCAGCACAAGTGGTAAGGAAATATTTGTTAAAAAGTTTTAAATAATTAAATAGTTTTTGAAAAGATATATGTATATTTGTAAAATTATAGAGTTTTTGTAAAAGTTTAATTCAGTTAATAGGAGAGTATATTTAGTAAATCATAAAGAACAACTGCAGCGTAGGTGTTTGAGAAATGGCTCAGTGTACTGAAGGTAAGAGAACGATCCTTCTTCTGACTGCCAGTAAATTTCTCCCTCATCCTTCGTCTGCTCCATTCATTTACACCTGAACTGAAATGAATCTGCAAAGAAAGAGAAATACAGTATTTAACCGCGCTCATCTTGAGGGAAACGATAAAAACTGAAATCAGAAGAAATACCCATTTTTGGTATAACACCAAAAAAAACAGAGGCTTAACCTAAAATAGAACAGATCCATAAAATCAAACACTTTTACAGCAAAGTACCTTTCCAGCCAACCTGAATAACACCATCATAATCATCACCATTAATGTGTTACTTCATTTTTGTGGAGACCCTTAAACAAGGAGTGACACTATGTAACTAGCATCAATATAAATACGATCATGGCTTCTATCAATAGGACATTCATGCAGTTACAGAGTTCTGAAGCATAATGTAATAAGACAATAATACACAAAGGGATTTAATAACATAACATCCAGGACCAAACACTTAATAGAGTGCATTCCTTAGGCTCACAACTGGCAACAAATATACCATAAGTTTAATGTGATTCAATTCATAATTGCACAGTCCCAGATACCGACCTTTACACTATGAAAGTGTCGTAAAAAACGAAAATGCCAACAAATACAAAAATAACGAAATAAACCAATATAAATTTTAAACAATACCCGATGCATGTACATTGTGCAACATTGTAAACACAATTCAATTATTTACAACCGTAGTCAAGTCATTTAAAAACAAATAACTACACCAACTCTTCTGTAGATGGTGCATCATCAAACCGGCTAGTAATGAATCTCACTAACTACCACTAAAGCTGTGGTTAATTTAATTAACCCATTTTCATTCTCCATAGCATTTCAGCGATGATTATTTTCACTAAATCACCAAATCATTTTACAAGAATACCGGATTGCCTTGGGGTCGAAAGAACTCTGGTCTTAAAATGAGGTGTAGCTCACATGTAGTCGATTAGTCTTAGATGTGAACAGTAAAACATGCTTCATACTATTATCTGTTTGGTAACGTGTTTTACTATTGCAACGCAACTAAAAATGCAAGATCTAGGACTTCAGATGAGCTTATCATTTGAAGAAACGGAAATGAATTGCCAAAGGACAGAAAACACGAATGACCAGTCATTCTGAAACTCCTATGTCCTCCAGCAGGACTTTTATAAACTTCAATCTGAAAGTCTTTTGGAGGATTGTCATTGTGGTGAGTTGCCAGATTTCTGCATGTTTTCAATCATGAAAATTAGAGACATAAGTGACTAAATGTTGAGCTGGTTAAAACATACAATTGAATCACTTAGTTCTTGTGAGTTACACAAAAATGAAAAAAGAAAAAAATGTTTTAATAACAGTCACTCTTTCACGGCAGTGTACCTAGAAACGCTGAAATAAATTCACTACACCAAATTGATTTATGGATGTTATGGAGTGGTGCAGACATCATCTCTCTTTGTTGTAAAACAGTGAGGCAAGACAAAGTAAGAACCTGGATGACAATGAGTTCAATATTATTCTAGAAAGGATCGAATGGATAAGGCCTGTATCCTCCATCAGGAGATTAAGAAGGATGCACACCCAAATAGCCTGCCTTTAAAGACAAGATGCAATATGATGTGTTGTGTAATCTGAAATCTTTATTAGCGGCCACATAATCCAAACCGATGTGTACAGTAACCGAACCAAACTTTCTTCATTGAAGACACAGATAGCATTACCCTGTTGGAAGCGTCTCAAGTAAGATAAATGGTGAATTCTGTTGAGGCAGCAGTGATATTTTTGTTCCTATGGAAAGATGCCTCATCAGTTACACAAGTGACACGAGTGTGGTTTTATTAGGCTGTATTTGAACTGATAAGAGGGAATGCACAGCAGCACCAATGCACTGAACTGAAAGAATAAAA